>OX438803.1:21912976-22182882 GCA_949316475.1 Hypomecis punctinalis
GGAGGAATAAACATAAATATAGACAATAGTTACTTATATGCTGATTCTAAGTATTATCTATGTTGTACGTATAATCGTGCGGCATATCTAAGGTTTGATTTAATCGACATGTAATAAATGTTATAAATCTTCTGGAAACCGCGAACTTAGCCATTCAAAAACAATAGACTTTAATCTACCTCGAAAAATTATCCGGTTTGAGTGATTTTTTCCCTGCAATCAGCATTTCAATCACTAAGATTTAACGTATTAGCTTTTATGGTTAATAAAATGACCAAAGTCATATTTTAACGTAAAATTTAGGCTGAACTATACTTAAATTATACATTTTTCTGTAAGAAAGAAGACGTCGCGTATGCCGTACGTGGAATATTTCTTATTTAAGCGATTGACACCAAAAACATAATATTTTGTTACAATTTAAGGGGTGAAAATAGTTTTTCCCGGAACGTAAATGTGATCAAAAATGTCCAGAAAATTTTCCCGACATTCTAAACAGTGGTCGATTCAGTCTCCTCTTAATATAATGTAGGTAAGGTTAAGGTCCATAATGGATTACGGAATGCAAACTTAAACTGTTTGTATAAATCCCGAAAATCCCGGGACTAACCCAGTACAGTCCTGGGATTTCCGGGGCCAGAAAACGGTCGGGATCCCGCGACTCCGGGTCTTGGGATCCTGGGATTGTATTCTCTAGTGATGAACATAAGTGTTTGCTCTGTGTCTGAATATAGTCTGTATAATTGGTAATTATCTTTTTAAGTATGTATTTAAAAATATGTATGGGCCAGAAACCATCAGTAAAATGTCCCCCAATATTGATTATGATGCTGTTTTTTAAACTATGCCTATTTTTATTACCGGTATCAATTACTGAAAATGGTCCGCGTGTATGGAAACATCGAGAAGTTCGACATGCTGTTCCACCGAAGCGGGCCCAACGCGGGACAGCCGCGGGGCTTCGCCTTCGTCACCTACAAGCTGAGACAAGACGCCATCAAGGCCATGACTTCCTTGAACGGACAGCTCCTGGGATCTAAGAAAATCTGTGTCAAGTTCGCTAAGAATTCTGTAAGTTAACTTGGTAGCTTTGAAAATTTGTTTTAGCAGTTAGCAGGGTGATATTGTATGAAATGTGCCCCGACATTGGCGCTGGGAGAGGGGTGCAAGGGGTGCGTCTGTCCGCCTGTGTGTATGTGAAGACTCTTTATCTCGGGAACGCGTAAACATATCGAGTTGAAATTTAAACTGTATACGTATATCTATGATCTCTTGCAGTTGTGTAAAAGAAAAACTTCTCAGTTATCGTTTAAAAAATTTAGAGCCGTTTATGTCGTAAAAAACCGCATATTTTGCTCTCACAAAAATCAAAACCTACAGGGTACTTCCCGTTGACGTAGAACTATGAAATTTGAGGACAAAAATTGTCTTAGAGTACACATATAGGAATAAATCTGAAAACTGAACATTTTTATTTAAATCACATAAAAATAGGGCCTCAAAATTCACAAAATTGGGTTCAAAATTCAAAGTGAGTAAATCGTATCATGTAAAAGAACTTCATTAGCACATGCTAAAACAGGTTTTTAATTATTTTAACAATGTGTTTGTCCGGAACCCTCGATGTGCGAGCCTGACTCGCACTTGTCCGGTTTTTTTTTTAAACGTGATTAGCTTAATCTTTATTTCGTACAAAATTTACCCAATCTGTCTCAATATATTAATTTAACAAGGAAATCACTATTTCTATAGACTCTGAAAACACTAACCTATTTTATAATTTTATTTTTTTTATTACAGGAATTGCAGGAGAAACCAAAGCCAGAGCTAGGCATACCAGCACTAGCAGGCGCTAAGCCAGAGATGAAACTCAGCAAGAAAACCGCCATCCAATCCATCGAGGCCAAGCTGAAAATGATGGAGAACGTAAAGGCAGGAGACGACTTCGTAATCAACAAACTCGCAGCAAACGAGGCACCTATCATTACGCAGTACCAAACTAAACAACATCATCCTCCTAACAAGACAGTCACTACGTTTAGACGAAGACACCCGTATCATAAAAAGAGATAAATTCATTGAAAAGATAGATACTATAGGCCGAATCATATAAGTCGGCAGATGTGAAGTTAACTACAAGCTGCGCATTATCCAATCCTAATTCGAGCTCACATAAAGCTGGAGGTTGATTTCGCGTAGCTTGGAGCTAACTTCCATCCCACGACTGGTGTAATTCGGCTTGTAACATATTTAATTGAATTGAATCTAAAGACAAGCAATTTGCCACTTTTTTGAATTGATAGTTTTGTGGTAGTGGCCTTAACCCATAATGAAGTCTAATTAACTATAATAGAAATCAGTTTCTGTGGGTTAAATTTTTTTTTAATGACATGTAGCTGTTGGCCTCTGAGGCCTCTACAGCCTCCTGGACATGGGCGACCGCGGAAGGCTGCTGAATCTTAAGATTAGGTTATGGGGTGACTAGCGCAAGGGCACCTGAGAAGGTACGGACCTCGGCTTGGGCCGTCACCCGGCGGGGGAGATCAGACTTGCCCGGGCACCCCAGAAGGGGTGTGCCCTGTGGCCCTAATAGGTTGAGCTGTTTGACTATTTGGAGAGAATCTAACCGATCTTCTAACAGACCCTGAGGGTTAATATTTATTGTGAAATAGGTTCCATATTACCTATCCATGAATGTCTGGTATGCGTATTCTAACTTATTTTTACAAAACCACTTTTTAACACTTTTGTTGGTAGACATTGGATCGAAATTAGTTTGGCATTTCTCTCTTCTATTTACAAACAAATAAAGATCTCAAAAGGTCATAGGACAACAGTATGCTGTAACTATGCCGCACATAGACGTTGTATATACAAAGAAACAATAAGGTTGAATCATACAAGTCTGCAGAAGTGAAGTTAGTTACAAACTGCGCGAAACCCAGTCAACGCGCAGCTTTAAGCCATGTATTCACTGAGCAACTATGTTTCTGAAACATCACGTAGATGTTTCCAGAATCCAGTGTTTACAGAAACAAAATAATTGTATCTGAAACATTATTTTTTGTTTCGGAAACACGTAGATTTTGTTTCTGATACGGAGTTTATAAACATATTATGTTGCTTAATTAATACATGGCAATATGTGAGCTACAGTCAGGATTGGATATTGCGCAGCTTGTAACTAACTTCACATGCGCTGACTAGTACGATTTAGCCCATACCCGTGGCAATGAGAGTAACAAACAAAATTTCTTGTTTCCTTCATCGCTTCGCAGTTGTTTGCTTAATGCGTCTTTTACAACAATATTAAATAAAGATAATTGAGTTTTAAGGTCATGCATAAAATTGAAATTGTATGCATGAACTTAAAAAAAAACATTTTTTAAATTTGAAAAAATTCAACCATGCCAAAACTTCCAAGTGTAAACTTAAAGATTTTCGATACAATAGGTGTTTTATGGAATTATCCTTTGATAGCTTATTGTAGTTGTTTTGTGAAGTGATCAGTATTTCTAAGGATAATTAGATTAGTTTTACTTAGTTTAAGTTTGAAGACTTACCATCAGTGTGTTCACTAACAAAATGTTAATAAATGACGACAGTAGAACCAGACTGAAGAACATTTTTTCATTTGATTATTCAGAGAATTGTACTATGCTGAAAGGGGTGATTTAGATCATGATTACGATTAACTTTTATGCCAGGGCCACACATTGGCTTTGTTGGCTATATAGTCTTGGTTCTAACACACCAATGTGTGGATTGGTCTTGGATTAATATTGGACAATCAGAATCAGTCCAAGAGCGATGCACATAATGGTGTGTTGGAACTATAATATGTAGCCAACATAGCCAATGTGTGTGTGGCCCAGGTTTTACATTGGAATTTGAGACAACTTGGAATCCAACAAAAAGTCAGCTATCCCATAGAGTGTATAGTTAGTTGGTCCTATAGTTTATTATGATGGTCTGAGCCATACCTATTTCTGAACAACGGATTTTTAGCAAGGTTTTACTTTGATCAGTCTGGTTCTACTAACATATAATAATTAGGTTTGTACTAATAGCTTCTGACGAATTTTATTCTTGTGTAGGTCATCTAACTTTATTAAACTGTTGTGTAGCTTTTTTGCCCTTTTTAAAGGTTGTTACACTTTAATAGTAATTCAAATTATGTATGAATAACCTTAATAATTAATCTTAGAACAAAATTGTTGTGATACTGTTTTTTTCGCATTAAGACCCGCTCGGAGAGGAACGTCGTGGCGACATTCAAATATTTTAGTACAGTAAAATCTCCTTATTCGCGCTTCCTTTATTCGCGTTTTCACTATTCGCGGATTAAAAAATTGCGACCCAATTTCTATATTCGCGACTAAAAATTTTTTATTCGCGGATCTAATAAGAACATACATAGTCAAATGGACTAATTTAAAGTAAAATAGATCTTATTACATGTTTGCCTAAAGTATGGAGGCCTTTGACACAAGCCGCCTTCGCTACGTTCGGTGATTTTGAGAATGTAAACAAACAGAATGAAAGCAACCTTATATCTAAATTTATAAAGTATATTTTTAAATGTTGTTGTTCCGTTTATAGTAAAAGCCGCTTTGCGTGTTTTATTGTTTCGTCTTTCACATTCGTTACAAAAATTGTGATCGAGTAACACTTCTAATGCACTTTTCCTAGTTTATAATGTCAACTAAAAAAAATGAGAAACTAGTTTCGACACAAAAAAAAACTGTGTTCACGCTTAAAGTGAAAATAGAAATGCTTGATCGTTTATGCCTTAGAGAGTCATCCATATCACACTCATTCAATGTCAACGAATCAACTGTACGATCGATAAAAAATCCGAAGATAAAATAAGGTCGTCTGTAGCTTCAACTTCACTGTCAGCGAAAATTGTTCGTGATCCAGCAATATAAAAATGGAAGTGGCGTTGTCATTATGGATCGAAGACCGCAACCAAAAAAGCCACTGCCTAAGCCTTAAGATAATTAATTAAAATGTTCAAAAACTTCAATTAAATTATTTTTTTTATGTATTTGTTTTTTTTTTTATTTTGTCACCTAGGAACGTATCCCCTATAATCCCATATAAATTACCATTCCGTATTCACGGTTTCTGTATTCGCGGCATATTTATGGGACATATACCCCGCGAATAAAGAGCTTTTACTGTACATTAGTTGTCGCCACGCTACCGGTCATTGCGGGGTCGTGGCCGGGCGGTATAATCCGCGCCACACAAGTAGGCGGATGAGAAGTTAGCCGCAGATGACACTTCGCCGTAATTCGTTAATCATTGCGCATGTGTGCACAATGCCGACGCCGCGTGGCTTAGTGGTGAGCACGGACGTAGGGAGCGCGCGGGAGGCAAGGTTGGCGGGCTGGTGTGCCCTAACGCGAGTCTCTCGTCGCGGGAGCGCATATCTATATTTTGCCTTTTGCGTAACGTTCTGCGCGCCTAACTTCCCATCCTTGTGTGGTGCGGATTATAATGCGATTGCGAAAGACCACGTAAGACTCTTTCACACTAAGCTGCAACATAGCGACGCGGCCGTAGCAGTGACAGTCGCGATGTTAACATGCCGTAGACACGTACATGCTAAAAAGCGCGACAGCCGCACGATTGTCATAGAGTATGTACAAAAAGAGAACCATCGTGGCGTTACGGTGAACAATAAGATTTTAAATCAGCAGCCAAGGTACCGACTACATGGTATACGCGAGTACTGATGAAAACCGAATTGGTGTCTACCAAGTATCAAACACTTAGTACTAGCAATGACAGAGCACTGTTGTCAACGTAACAAAATTAGTAAAATGGCACACGGGTGACCTCAAGTCCTACGCTTCTCTTCTTGCACAAACTGTAGCGGACGGTAGCGCGGCGACCGCGTGCGATTAGTCTGCTTTGAGCTATTGCTTCAAGTGCGGGGTTGCAGTTGTAATAGAAAGGCATCTACTGCTGCGATGCTGTCGTGCGACTGCCGCACTGCTTGCGACCTAATGTGATAGCGCTCTTAATATTGACATAATGGAAACTATAAGATACTGATTAGAAGAAAAGATACTGATTATTATAGAAAATGACGACATTCTGTATGTGTAAAGCCATGTATTCACTGAGCAACATTTGTTTATAAACTCTGTATCAGAAACAAAATTTACGTGTTTCTGAAACGCGTGCGTAAAACTTTTGTGGCAAGACGGTACGTGTTTATCGGTATGTTTCAGTGCTCCCTGTCGTGATGTTTCAGAAACAATGTTGTTCATTAAATACATGGCTTAATAATAAATACTCAGGAGTGTTATTTAATTATTGTAGTACTTTGACAAAGCTGTGTTCTGTGAATTGTGAATAAATGTTCTTAACACGAAGCTGATGTTTCAATAAAAGAAAAATATTTTCATAAATATATTTTATTTATTTCAGTAAAAACTTAACTCTAGATCGGAGAATCCGTGGTATCACTGTTTAAATAAATTCTTTTCATAACAATATTACAACCTATAAAATATATTTAATAATAGAATATACAGAGTAAGTAGAATTTCTTTCATTAATTCTTAACAATGGTTAATTAGTAAACACATTGATATCAGCGCCACACAAGTCGGCGGATGGGAAGCTATGCGCAAAACGCTGCGCAAAAGGTAACATATAGGTATACGCGGGAGCCAGAGAGACTCGCGCCGGAGCACACCCGCCCGCCAACCTCATGCCTCCCGCGCGCTCCCTGCGCCCGTGCTCACTACTTCGCCACTTGTGTAGGAATTGGCACACATGCGCAATGATTAGCGAATCACGGCGAAGTGTCATCTGTGGCTAACTCGACTAGTGTGGCGAAACCTATAAGTATTCTTTATGAACAATATGACGAATTTTGTCAAAGCCTATTCAACTCATTGAAAGAAATGATTCAGTTCATCTCGATAGGCATGTTTACTGGGTGTAAAATTCATAATAAGTTCGTTATTTTGATTATTAAAAATATTGGACACATATTTTTTGTATTATTATCACCAAGATAAATAAACCTTGTCAAATGTGAGAGTGGGTGCTCGTGACGTTATTAGCCGGTACGGTACATGAACTTGTAGTAGGCTAGTGACGTCACGCGGAGCTGTAACCGGCTATATCACGGCTATTATCTTCATCATTTTGTTAAATTGACAAAAGAAAAAACACGTGTCCAATCTAATATTTTTTAATAGGCAATCTATTTGTACCAATTATATTTTTTTTTAAACAGGCCTATTGAATTGACAAAACTAATTTTGCCAATCATAAGTCGAATTTTTTGAAACAATAAATAATCACTACGAATTGTATAACGAAAAAGCAAAACAGTTTAATGGTTTCTGAAGTGAATATAGTCACTAGCACAAAGAAAAGTACAATTTAAATAGAAAACTAATTTCAACTGGGCAGTTGTATATATTTATTGAAAATCCTTCCAAACAATGAAATCACAAAGAGACACAAACTAGGCGGTTGTCAAGTTACATTAACAATTATATAAATAACAAACAACGCGTTAATCATTGCACAGAAAGACTTTCACTTGTACTTATATTAAGAGTTCACTTATTTTACAGTTAGCATTTCTATAACTGCAATAACATTAGAAGTATGTACATTTTTACATACATTTTTTATGTAGGAAAAGCCGTATTTATAGTACTCATAAGAGAAAAAAATGATTTAATATTAAACGGATGAATGATGCACAGATATTGTGCGAAGCTGGGTAAGACAATACCCATATAATGTATGAAGGGTCATCAAACTAACAGCAATGATGTGGGACTCTATCTGAGTCTGTTTTCGTCTAGTCCAGAACAAAGAAATGTCTATTTAGGGTAAATAGCGTATATAACCCGGAACTTTGATTTCAATTGTAATAGAATGTTGTCTGAATGAAACTCCAGATGGGCTAGACAAAGTCACATTATAGAATGGCACAAAATCATTGAGGAAGGAATCAAATGGAGATGGTGTAATGACATTTAGATACTTTGACATGTAATAGTTTAAAAACCGAAATAATAATCATATAGGCGTCTCTTTCAAATGTACGTAATAATTATAGACCAACATTATACAGCACAGTTTCGCTATAGTGTCTATATTTTTCGTGACTTGTCGCGCGTGGCTGGTCCGCCATATTGAGTCGAAAAACAATAGCGATGTTCTTATTATATAAAAAAAACTATCGATATTTTGGTTAGTTTTTATTCGTGTTATTGATTTGCTAAAATTTTGCATTTTTATTTCATTTCACTTTTCATGTCAAATTTGACAACTGTCATTCCAGAATTAATACAAGTAAAATGGTATGACAGGTGTGAAAGTAACAGCTGTCAAACTTAGAAGTATTATTATCTCCGTAACTATCGAAGCTAGACCATTACTGTCTTAAATGTATGGGATTGACATAAGTCACGTGGGTAAAAGTCAACTGACTTACGTCAATCCTATAATTATTTTTTCGATTCGATAATTCCATTCGCTAATGAAATGGTACTTTGTCTAGCCCCTTAGTACATCTACTCCAGCTAGTTATGCAGTTTTATACCATATTTATGCCGCAGTTTATTTTAGTTTAGAGTCGTCCAGAACGGCTAAAAGTCTGCGGTGTTTTGTTCCTTTTGATTCTGCACCACCTGCATTTGACGTATAAATTAATGCACTAATTAAGCCTTTACATAGAGATGTGGTCGACGTTATAAAGCGGTAAGGTACTGGCAAAGTTAAGCGTTACGTAACGGCTCTATTTTTCAACTTCGAACAGCTTGGACCCCTCAGGGTGAGAACGACAACTTCCTAAAATGACAACTTTCGAAAACGACAACTTCCGATAACGACAACTTTTTTAGAATGTCAACTTTCAAAAACGACAACATCTTAAATCGTCAGCTACCTAAATTGACAACCTCTCGTCTCTGATGTACCTAATGTTTTTAAATTTTCTTTATATCTTCTAAGTTATTTGTGTTTTGCTCGTGGTAAAAATCTTATTGGTGTTTTTTTATATTTACTGCTCATATTATTTTTGATTTGTTACTTTATAGAATAGATTATTATCTATTCTATAAAGTAAAAGATGAGTAACAGAGCAAAGTTTATAACGTATAAATTAGAAATTTTTGACATTTCACAACCGAAATTAGTCAGCCCCTTAGTATTTTCGGAAGGTATCATTTTTGGAAGTTGTCATTTTAGGAAGTTGTCATTTTCGGAATTTGTCATTTTCGGATTTTGTCATTTTAGGAAATTAACGAGTTTAGAATAGGCGTTCTCTGAAATTATCGTTTTCGGAAGTTGTCATTTTAGGAAGTTGTCGTTGTCACCCTGAGGGGCTTGGACGTATACGGAACTTTGACAGATTGTATGAAGAATCTCTAACAACTTGTCTATGGCAGTTGAGAATACTCCACACAAGTTCCGTATAAGACCAAAGCGTGCGAAGTTCAAAAATCAGGCCCCTGCGCGCTAATTTACGCGTAAAGACGCAGATGGAGCAGTAGTAATAAAATAAATATTATCGATATCGTGATAGCAGTAAATGATGACTAATTATCCAACGCTGAATAATTTAAGCTGTCAAGAATGTTGTATAAAAGTTGTTTCTTTTACAATAAATATTATGATAGCAGTAAATGCTAAATTAATCCTTAAATATCTACAATTTCAGTTAAGTTCCGTATGACCACTGGTTTTAAACCCGGGCGATATACAGTTAGACAGGGAGTTAGCGTATCTTTGCACCGGGCTCGCTTGCATCAAAAAGTCATCATCTTCCGGGTCAAGTTTCTTCTTCATCCCGGAGTACTGGGTCTCGTCGTCGCCGTCCGACGGCCAGTCTTTGTACTCTATGCATAAGGGCCAAATTGTCTTGCCAGATCTGGAAGGAATAAATAAATAAATATTAGGGGACATGTTACACACGGTCTGACCCCAAACTAAGCAAAGCTTGTGATATGGCTTCCAGAGACTGATATACATACTACATAAACATATTTTTAAATACATACTTATATAGATAGTAACTTAATAACACCCAGACACAGAGCAAACACCAATGTTCATCACATAAATGCCTGTCCTCGGTGGGGACCGAACCCACGTCTCTTTGATCCAGAAGTCAGGTTCACTAACCACTGAGCCACCGATGCAGCCATTTACCGAAATTATTATAAAAATATAACTTTTAAAAAATACAAGCTTTTGAGATCCTGAATATCATATAGCAGCAGGTGCTGGCCAAGACAAGCGCCCAACTGTGACGGGTCTATCTTGTTTAGTACAGGAGTTGCAATGGTTACCTTCAGATTCCATCCACTCCATGGAACCATATTATTGCATTGTCCCGCGATATACTGCCTGCAACATTTCAGCTCAATCGGAAACCGGAAAGTTGGTCAAATTTGACTTGCGAAATTCCACCCGAACTTACATTCATCCATTGCAAGTTAAATAAAAGCTTGTAAAAAAGATCATAAGTCATTGGCACTTTTCGATTGGGTTTTGACACTTACCTAGGCAATGAATAGGGGTCATACCACTTGTATAGATGTATATGTATGGCTTGGTGTAGCGTGCGCCTCCGGTTTTTTTCGATAATGGCCTCGCAGTAAACGACTTAGTGCGAGCTACGCTATTTTGACACTTACCTAGGCAATGAATAGGGGTTATACCACTTGTATAGATGTATATGTATGGCTTGGTGTAGCGTGTGCCTCCGGGTTTTTTCGATAATGGCCTCGCAGTAAACGATTTAGTGCGAGCTACGCTATTTTGACACTTACCTAGGCAATGAATAGGGGTCATACCACTTGTATAGATGTATATGTATGGCTTGGTGTAGCGTGTGCCTTCGGTTTTTTTCGATAATGGCCTCGCAGTAAACGATTTAGTGCGAGCTACGCTATTTTGACACTTACCTAGGCAATGAATAGGGGTCATACCACTTGTATAGATGTATATGTATGGCTTGGTGTAGCGTGTGCCTTCGGTTTTTTTCGATAATGGCCACGCAGTAAACGATTTAGTGCGAGCTACGCTATTTTGACACTTACCTAGGCAATGAATAGGGGTCATACCACTTGTATAGATGTATATGTATGGCTTGGTGTAGCGTGTGCCTTCGGTTTTTTTCGATAATGGCCTCGCAGTAAACGATTTAGTGCGAGCTACGCTATTTTGACACTTACCTAGGCAATGAATAGGGGTCATACCACTTGTATAGATGTATATGTATGGCTTGGTGTAGCGTGCGCCTCCGGTTTTTTTCGATAATGGCCTCGCAGTAAACGACTTAGTGCGAGCTACGCTATTTTGACACTTACCTAGGCAATGAATAGGGGTCATACCACTTGTATAGATGTATATGTATGGCTTGGTGTAGCGTGTGCCTCCGGTTTTTTTCGATAATGGCCTCGCAGTAAACGACTTAGTGCGAGCTACGCTATTTTGACACTTACCTAGGCAATGAATAGGGGTCATACGGGAACCACTCGTTGAACTGTATGTCTTGGTGCACTGTGTGCCTCTGGTTTTTCTCGATAATGGACTGGCAGTAGACGACTTGATTACTTGGCAGGCTAGGGAGATTGTAGCAATAGAGAAATTTACCTAGGCAATATATAAGGGTCATACGGGCACCACTCATACTGTATCGCTTGATGCAGCACGGCAGAGGCATGTGCCTCTGGTTTCTCTCGATAATGGCCTGGCAGTAGAGGAAGATTGTAACAATAAAGACACTTACCTAGGCAATAAACAAGGGTCACCGTCATACGGGAACCCCTCGTCATATTGTATCACTTGTGTACAGTGTGCCTCTGGTTTCTCTCGATAATGGCCTGACAATATACGACTTAGTGCGACCGCGTTACCGACGGTAACACGCGAGTGACGGATTATTAGTCAGGCTAGGAAGATTGTGGCAATAAAGACACTTACCTAGGCAATGAATAGGGGTCATACGGGAACCACTCGTCATATTGTATCGCTTGGTGCAGCGTGTGCCTCTGGTTTATTTCAATGATGGCCTGGCAGTAGACGACTTGGTGCGAGCGCGTCACGGATGAGATGCGCGGGTGACGGGCTAGGGAGATTGTAGGAATAAAGGCACTTACCTAGGCAAAGAATATGGGTCATACGGGAACCACTCGTCGTACTGTATGCCTTGGTGCAGCGTGTGCCGCTGGTTCCTCTCGATGATGGCCTGGCAGTACACGACTTGGTGCGAGCGCGTCACGGAAGAGAACGCGCGGGTGACGGCGGGCGGACACGTGCGGAGCGGGTTTAGACCACAGGTGACTAAGCGAGCGAGGTTTAGGGACTCCACGAAGTTCATACCTGTGGCAAAAGAATTACGTTTTAGTTGTTGTTACATACCGAAATATATTGTTAAAAAAAAAAGATAAATATTGTTCGCAAAAAAAAATGATACAACCGAGTTTAACTGTGTACAGAATTCGAATAGTTCACACGGATCGAAATATCATTGATGTAGTCATTTTCATATTATTGTTGTTTTTACAAAAACGACTCAGCCGATTTCAATAAAACTTAAATGGGACCACCTTTAAAGTATGAAACAAATAAACAAGTCATCAAAATCAGTTCACAATTGGCGGAGTAATCGCGTATCATACATCCAAAAATAACATTTAAGTCGTCGAATTGAGAAACTCCTTTTTTGGAGTCGGTCAAAAATAGGAAATTCGAAGAATTCATTCCACGATTTTTGAATCAGGAACTATATGCAGAACATGTAGACATTGATTAGCACGACGAACCAACAATTACGACCATTATAACGAGAACGAGATTATAACGAAATCTCATTAACTACAACTTTCAATTATCAAAGTCTTTTGTCAACAGAAATTGCGTGGAAAATGAATCGTTTAGAATTTAGATACTACTTACTCTCTTTGTTCCCGAACAAGTGGTGATGCTTGAAGGCGACAAGGTAGAATATCGCGTGGCACATCGCGTGGAACGCGCCGTGGGCTTTCAGGTTATCACTGGCGGTGGTGGACTCTTGAGTCGCGGTGATGTAGGAGTGGCACCAGTCGGCCATGCTGCGCAGGTATTGGATCAGACGGGTGTTCGGGACGCGAACGCAGCGCGCTAGTAGACCTGGAAAGATAACATGATTTATTTGTACCATCAATGCACGACATATTTGATTTTGGAGCACACACGAAGATTTCCGGAATTAAGCGCTTGCAAAATTAACCATTTTCACATAAAGCATTCTTATGCTGGTTCTCCACATCACAACTAACCGTCTTACCACAAAAAATTTAAACACGCTTTTGTGGTAAGACGGTACGTGTTTGTATCACTTGTTCGACTATATTTGTGATGTTACATACGAATAACTATGGATCTCCAATAAGATCCATAGGGGAGGCCTATGTCCAGCAGTGGACGTCCTTTGGCTGATGGATGGATACGAATAACACGGACATATTGACCGTACAAGCCGACGGATATGGGAGTTCACGTAATCAATTTGTTCATTCAAAACGTCGAATACGAACCACTTCTCATCGATGTGAATTATTAGTCTCTCATATGATGGGTCTTATGAGGAGGCTTATGCCCTGCAGTGGGCCGAAATAAGCTGATGATGATGATATGATGGGTCTTGCTGAGTATGACACACCCCCTACAGGACCTGTCGCCTCCAGATTTAATAGGTATGCAGGTGTTGCGATAAGAATCTTACTAGATGCAGTAGTGCGGTGCGTGTCGAGCGCTCCCGGGCCCAGAATGGCTCGTAGCCCGGGCGCGACTGCACACAGGTTGTTCAAAGCTCGGTCAGGGCACTGCTGACATATTTACATTATAATATAGATATCGGTATCTTACCAGCTAAATGGCTAGCGGCGGTGCGGCGCGTGGCGAGCGCTCCCGGACCCATGCCTTGTAGTCCGGCCGCGACTGTCCATAGGTGGTTCAAGGCTCGGTCAGGGCACTGCTGACTTATTTACACTATAATATAGGTATCGGTATCTTACCAGCTAAATGGCTAGCGGCGGTGCGGCGCGTGGCGAGCGCTCCCGGACCCATGCCTTGTAGTCCGGCCGCGACTGTCCATAAGTGGTTCAAGGCTCGGTCAGGGCACTGCTGACTTATTTACACTATAATATAGGTATCGGTATCTTACCAGCTAAATGGCTAGCGGCGGTGCGGCGCGTGGCGAGCGCTCCCGGACCCATGCCTTGTAGTCCGGCCGCGACTGTCCATAAGTGGTTCAAGGCTCGGTCAGGGCACTGCTGACTTATTTACACTATAATATAGGTATCGGTATCTTACCAGCTAAATGGCTAGCGGCGGTGCGGCGCGTGGCGAGCGCTCCCGGACCCATGCCTTGTAGTCCGGCCGCGACTGTCCATAAGTGGTTCAAGGCTCGGTCAGGGCACTGCTGACTTATTTACACTATAATATAGGTATCGGTATCTTACCAGCTAAATGGCTAGCGGCGGTGCGGCGCGTGGCGAGCGCTCCCGGACCCATGCCTTGTAGTCCGGCCGCGACTGTCCATAAGTGGTTCAAGGCTCGGTCAGGGCACTGCTGACTTATTTACACTATAATATAGGTATCGGTATCTTACCAGCTAAATGGCTAGCGGCGGTGCGGCGCGTGGCGAGCGCTCCCGGACCCATGCCTTGTAGTCCGGCCGCGACTGTCCATAAGTGGTTCAAGGCTCGGTCAGGGCACTGCTGACTTATTTACACTATAATATAGGTATCGGTATCTTACCAGCTAAATGGCTAGCGGCGGTGCGGCGCGTGGCGAGCGCTCCCGGACCCATGCCTTGTAGTCCGGCCGCGACTGTCCATAAGTGGTTCAAGGCTCGGTCAGGGCACTGCTGACTTATTTACACTATAATATAGGTATCGGTATCTTACCAGCTAAATGGCTAGCGGCGGTGCGGCGCGTGGCGAGCGCTCCCGGACCCATGCCTTGTAGTCCGGCCGCGACTGTCCATAAGTGGTTCAAGGCTCGGTCAGGGCACTGCTGACTTATTTACACTATAATATAGGTATCGGTATCTTACCAGCTAAATGGCTAGCGGCGGTGCGGCGCGTGGCGAGCGCTCCCGGACCCATGCCTTGTAGTCCGGCCGCGACTGTCCATAAGTGGTTCAAGGCTCGGTCAGGGCACTGCTGACTTATTTACACTATAATATAGGTATCGGTATCTTACCAGCTAAATGGCTAGCGGCGGTGCGGCGCGTGGCGAGCGCTCCCGGACCCATGCCTTGTAGTCCGGCCGCGACTGTCCATAAGTGGTTCAAGGCTCGGTCAGGGCACTGCTGACTTATTTACACTATAATATAGGTATCGGTATCTTACCAGCTAAATGGCTAGCGGCGGTGCGGCGCGTGGCAAGCGCTCCCGGACCCATGCCTTGTAGTCCGGCCGCGACTGTCCATAAGTGGTTCAAGGCTCGGTCGGCGCACTGCTGGCTTATTGATATTGTGTAAAGCAGCAGGAATTGGACGTGTCTGGAATATACAGAAATATACTCGTTGTTTAAGTTATGAAAAAAATCCTACTAATATTATAAACGTGAAAGTTTGTGAGGATGGATGGATGGATGGATGTTTGTTACTCTTTCACGCAAAAACTACTGAACGGATTGAGATGAAACTTTGCAATAATATAGCTTATATATCAGAATAACACATAGGCTACAAATTATAACGATATATTGCGTATGCAGGCGAAACCGCGGGTAAAAACTAGTAGGAAAATATAATTAGCTCTACAGCATTGACATAGCTACAAAGTTTCTCCAGAGCAACTACCTACTTTTTCCCACCCCCCGAAAAGTAGAATTAATTGACTCTCAAGTTTTCTGGGCACCAGCACCCATAGCCGCGCCCTTGGCTATACACGGCATTTCTTTAAAGGACGCAAGACATACATGTTCTAGGATATTATTCTACTAAAATTCACGATCACGAGTCTCAGATCTGATCAGACTTATGAAATCGTGAGACTTCATATTAGTAAAATAGTATCTATGTTTAATACAAAAATGTATGCCCTGCGTGTTGGAACCACCGGGTCTTAGTAGATCCGATGGTAAAAGGCCGGACGGCTTGAATAATTATTTTTTGCAAAAAATAGCATGACTGACTTCACCCGTGTACAGAAGCATTACATAGTATAAAACAAAGTCGCTTCCCGCTGTCTGTCCTCATGTATGCTTATATCTTTAAAACTACGCAACCGATTTTGATGCAGTTTGTTTTAATAGATAGAGTAATTCAAGAGAAATGTTTATATGTATAATACACCTGTGCAAAGCCGGGGCGCATCGCTAGAACGCAAATATTATGCACGGATCGATGTAACATTTTTCACATTATTGTTGATTTATCAAAAATGGCTGAGCCGATTTCGATAAAATTTAAATGGGACCAATTTCGAAGCATATTTTTCCAATAAAAAAAGAATTATTGAAATCGGACTACTATGAAAAAAGTTATGCGTGGTTATACATAAAAAAAATATATATATGCGTCGAATTGTATACGAGTACCTCCTCCGGTGGTTCGTCGGTCAAAAATAATACACATAACATTTCAAAGTTTGTTGCGTGAAAAAAATGTTCTATATTAATTTTCCTATCATAATCATGGTATGATAATAATTTGGGTTCCAGTAGTATAATAACTGATAAGAAAGTATGTGTATCAAAACCTTGACATAGAGTCAGCAGTTTATTTTGATAAATTTTATCTGTACTTTTATCAAGTTAGTTCTAGAAAAGTGCAAGTAATATTATTTATACTTAATACACATTATTTTTAAATTGATTGTATTTGTTTTCCTTTTCAACAATTTTCAAGGGTTATTTGCCAAAAAAGGACTAGTCTAGTGTTAATCGATACTCCAGTAATTATTACATGTATAAAAGTAGATTGCCATGTCAGAGGCCTTTATATAACTTAAAAACTCTAGACACCAGGCCTACCCACCTGGCCTTTAAGAACTGACTAAATAGATTGCTTACCTAATCCCATAAGTAGGCAACACAAGCCTTTCGAACACCGTGCACATGATGCTCAGGATCGGGTCACGTTCATCTTCCAACCATTTGAGCACCTCAAGCATGCTGTAATCCAGGGCATCTGCTATCTCATCATTCTCTTCTACATCCATGTCAAACTGGGTGTCCACTGCTCGGGTCTTCTGTTGCTCTACTATGTTCACATCCATGATTATCATTCTGGGAAATAACAAGAAATATTTAGGGTATCATAAATTTTTAACCCTTTGACATAAAACAATTTATTTGAAATACTAAGATGTGTTATGTGCAGGTGTGGCCAATGTTCTAAGCTTACAAATAAAGAAAATAAGCTGTTGTTTTAAATACATCTGTTTTAACTACACTATGCCCAAGTCTGCAACAACCGAGAATTTAGAACTATACCAATGCAAAAGCCAGTATGGCACAGCACTGAACTCATGTAGGAAAATATTAAACTGAGTAATACGGAACTGAGGTAGGAAAATATTAAACCTCAACAGTAATGCTTGCAACTACTCAAACTAACAAGGTCTGATCTGCGTACAATGATAGGCACAATAACAGGTCATTGTGACCTAAACTATCATTTACACAAAATTGGAGCTACGGATAGCCCTCTATGTCGAGGGTGCCTGCAAGAGAACGAAACTGTAGAGCACGTGCTTCTCCACTGCAAGGCTACAGAAGATATAAGAATAAAATCGGGACTCCTTGAAAAAGACGCATTACAAGTCTCCAGCAAGGAAACATCTAGCACAACAGAGGTGGATCAAATATGCCAACGAACCAGAGCCATGCTCCGTTGTTTTAAGGAGCTCGGCTGGTTTGAGTAAGGTGGCAAAGGGGGGAATGCACAATACACCCCAAGCGGGATGTCAGTGCAGGTCACATCACCCCTGTCTAGAATTAGAATTAATGCTTGCAAACAACTGGCAATGGTGTGGTAGGTATAGGCCGAATCAAACTTAATAGCATCTGTGAACATGAGGCGAGTCCCTGCGCACTAGCAAATGAATATATCAGCAGCAGCGAGGAGTGGAGCTTTGCACAGTTAGCAGCTAACTTCAAGTTTGATTCGACCTAAACTTCTCAACATCTGGTCAATATTGTGTATGGTGACTGTGTATGAGACGCGTCAAGAAACAGCGGCGTTAGTAACTGGGGCGACATCTCTGAAGTCACCCCTTTCTAAGTCACTTTCAATATTCAGTGATTAGTTTCTGTACAGCAGTACTGAAATATCATACCCATGCCACAGAATATCTAACTCATATGGACTATTCTAAACAGTTGACCAATTGATGCCTACAAAAGTCTAGATGATCTAGTTAATAGTTGACCCAACATAGCAGAGCTTCTAGTATTATTAGCAAAGCAAAGCAGAGCTTCTAGCAACCTTTAAAACATTATTGAATAAACTTACTTGTTAATGATAGCCATCATGAGCTGTTCCCTCAAGGCGGGAAGGTATTTGCTCATCCATATCAAGTTGTGGATGTAAGTGCGGTTCATATAACTTCCAGACTTGTAGTATGGAAACTGTTCTACTACTATTTTCATTAGAAGATCACTGGACCTGGAATTAAGAGACAAAAAATGTTATTCTACATACTTACACTATACAGTGACAGTAACATTAGTTTCTGTAGATATTTACAGACTCTAAAACAGCAGTAACTTACAATAATTTATGTTATAGTATACTTGATTAGTGATAGCAAAAGTGATTCAAGTAGCATTTTTCAAAAACACCTGGATTCTTTAGGATGATGTGTATGAAGCCCACAACTACTCTTAAGAACTCAATTACTCAAAAGATATCACTCGAATCACTTTTTATTAGTTAATAGTTGTGATAGAATTTTGAAACCTGAAATTCTGGTTAATTCAGAATTTCGATCAAAATTTCTAACACTTCTCGACTTCTTTGCATTATTCTGACTACAAACAATGCAAATGGAGTTTAAAGGTTCTGAACTGAATCCTCTCTGAATTTTATTCTTTTAGAATTATAGCACTGAAAGATCCATTAATATGCAGAACTGCATTGCATAATGCAATAAAACTGCTAGATCCCTTAAAAACCGTGAACATTGATTTTATTCTTCATGTTTCAAGTGTCTCTTATATTTCATAAGTAGATATTTTATGATAACAACCAAATGCGGTTTTGTATATTATCAGTTCATGTATCATTTTCTAGCCAGTGTTTTATCATTACATTGTCCCATCATATTACACTTGTATACAAGAAGAGTAAATGGGGAATAATTTTATTGCATAACTATATCTTTAGATCTTTAGGCGGCTTATATACTCTAACACCGGAACTAACCACCCATCTTACACAAACTTACTTAAAACTATATCCTGCAATAACAATAAAATAGATAGGCCATACAAGCTGACAGAAGGCAACCAAATAATTGTTTTAAACTTGGCAACTAACATTTCAAGGCCAAAAAAATTGTGCTCTATGTGATGATCTACATGTCACACCTGATTCATATTTTCTCACATTTAATAAGGATATAACAACTTGTGACTACATATTTCATTTAATGATATCACAAAGGATGAATGATTTCATTTCATTTCATTTCATTTATTTCTCAACATAGATACAATTATATGTTTACTTGTGAATGTCAAAAAAATACAATATTATTTATATATGAAAAATCAATATAATGAACTTACCCAAAGGTGACGTCCACAAGTGGTATATTATTCAGAGAAAAATCGAACCAAGATGATATATATACACCATTTGAAAGCTTGTTTTAAGGGCTTCCCAAAAATATTTAATTTAGATTTTTTCACCCCTCCATTTTTTTTTAAATGTGAAAAATAAATTGTATGAAAAATAACAATATGGTTTAATACTTTTTCTAGTTTAGCGATGATAAAGTGCTTTTATCGTTATTTTACTTGCATTCGTAGCTGATTCTTCCACATTCATTACTTAATTTGCTAAAATTAAAAAATATAACCTACCAGTGTGACCAGTTAGTAGGTACAACGTGACAAAAAACACTTTAAAAGTGTGTCTAATTGGCAAAAATGCTTTAATTTAACAATTTGGACGTTAATTAATCAGGGTTGCTAGAGATAAACTACCTATTGAGCCAAATATATTTATTTATTCTAATAAATTCAAAATTAATTTTAAAAAAATCGGAGGGCTCTTTTTTGTTTTTAACTGTTGTAATAGACACAGAAAAATATATACTTTCTCGAAATGTAACGAGTATTGTGGTTAGAATTTTTGATTAATATTATACCAGCCTCCATACATTTTGTGGACATGTCCTTTGTCCCTTTGCAACATTTCACAAGTACCTATATTGTGTTTTCTATTATTTTATACATTATTTTACATGTTTTCTATTATTTTATTTTAGTTGTATTACATGGTACAAAGGTTGTATTAACCTCAGCAGCTAAGTTATAGCTATAATATCATTGGGGCATGGGCATAGCTAAAGAGGGGCATGGGAGGTCAGTGACGACCCTAAAAACTTCTTTGCCTATACCAGAAAACTTGAAAATCAATACATTCTATATTCCTGAAATGGGCAAAAGTAGTTAGTTGCCCCTCCTTAAGAATGTTTCTAGCTATGCTAATGCAATGTGGTACCATCAAATGGATGAAATTCAATCTTACCATTATTTTGTGACATTGTTCTGCTCAGAAATATTTGCACTGAGGTTTTGTGCTTCACCTTTCCTATTAAGATGAATTAAATATCTTCTGAAGTGATTCAGCTTTGTCTGAGAGGTTTCCCAGTGGTTACCAGTGATCATCTCTGGTCCTGTCACCACCTTGTTTAATGAGAGTATTAGCCAGGAATGCTTCCTTTTGCTAAAGCTCTCTGCCAGAAGCTACAACTTCTTGGCAATTTGATTTGCTGCAGATGCCATGCCGCACCAAATCTTGTGACAATTTAACTGCCACCAGCATGTCTCTAAAATGAAGAGGGATGTGGGTCAGACCCACTATGTCTTAGTAGAGATCTGTGTCACCAAGGCATGGTGATTTGTTTAGGCATATATGATAATATTGTGTAACATGTAGAAGGACATATTACGCAGTAACAAAATTGCATAATAAATATGAATCATGTTACAGCATAAAATATGCTGAGGTGTAATCTGTTCCATTACATGTTTAGAATATGTGTGTATGTTTAAAACAGGATTTTTCAGTTAACTTTTGATAGTAATCACACCAAAAATGTGTTAGCAAGTAGCCAATCAAAAGATACCAAGTGCTGTAATACAAAATACAAACAAACATCTTGCTTGGGTTGTTTTGTGCATGGCCTGGTTCTAAAGGTTTTCTGTTACACTTACACTTTATATTTATCCATTTTTTGCAGGCGGGCAACACTGCAATGGATGCTACTACACTGTGGTAGAAGCAGTATCATTTGATGCTACTCAATTGAATAACAATCATTGTAGATTTTGGTTTGTTTGTGCAGGAAATTGATTCCAATTTCGCAAGTTTCTTAAAAGTTCAAGTTATTTTTCAAGTTTCAAAATTTTTGTTTATGTACATTCATTTTGATTTGTTTACAATGTAAGCAACTGTGAATGTATGATTGTGAAGATTGTCAATTAACAGTCTTTTATAGAGCTGTATGAAATAAGGTCCTGTTTGATGATACAAAAGAAATTCTTATACATAATAGGTACAACAATTACTTCTATATTTAGATTTATACATATTACAAGTTACAAACTCAGTTGATCACCAAACTACAAAAAAGTCATCTACAGTAACTTTTAAAGATATTGGGAAATATTATCTTGGTAATTGATAATATTAGCAATACTCACATGGGCATAGTTGCTACAATTTGTGCAATAACAGAGTGGACATTGGACCACTTGGTGACTAGTTCTGCATCAGGACTCCCTTCCCAGTGGGTGCCTTCCACTGGAAAATAAATAATTATTTATTAAAAATGGCTTCTGTATATCTTTCAATAACTGCTTGAGTGTTGCTATTAATTTCCTATTGTTTACACAACTTTATTTCAATTCAAAAGTTTGCTGGTTAATTATGTTAGTTAACATTTTATCAAGAATTAACTTATAAATACCAGAAAGTTACATGAAAACTTAATAATTCAATTATAATCATCATCATAAAAATTTATGCAATAGATTCTAAAAATACTTTAAATTTTGGATAAATTTCTTTGTCAAATTAAATTCTTTTAAACCAATCTAGTTTGTTTTGTTTACAGCTGTTGCGCAATAATGCATTTCAATTTATTGCACAACTACAGTAAACAAAAAAATTTCACAACAATTATTTCAGAGTGAAAATAATATGTAGATAAATATAATAATACGTAAAACATACCTTTAAAAGCTTTAACTAAGCACGCCAGCACTTTAGAGCAGTGGTAAGTATGTGCCGTCACTAAGTTCAACAAAAATCTCCCATAAAGATCTATTAGCTCATCGCTCCGGTACAGCCAGTCCAGGTCACACACAGCATCCACAAATGGCTTCAAATTTTTACCTAACAACACTACACAGTTAATACAGTCCTCGATTACATTTTTAAAGTTATCATCATTCAAAGAATAGTTCCGTAACACTTTTAGAAGCTCGACATAGGGGGCATTAATCCCTCGCTGCACATTATTCAAAATCACTGTTTCCACTTGCTTAGGCACGATTTTTAGCTTGATACGAGCAAGTTGCTGTTGCCGCTCTAAAGTCTTCTGCATCAAAGCAACAGCTACATTTTTGTGGGCAGCGACTGCCATTTTTATTTTTTGAGATCCGACGATATTGACTTGAGATACTCGATGATTTCTGGCTGCCGAAGCAGCTCCGCCTTCTTATGATTTAGAACTTCTCGTAATATGTTACTGGTGTCTTCGAAAGCTTGGATGGTGTGGGGCGGCTGCTCGAAACTGGTGCTTGGCTTGTTATAGCCGAGGCTCGTCTCGGCTATTTCCGAGCTTCTCTTATCTTTCAAATACGTCTGCAATCTCTCCAGTACAACTTTATTATCCCCTTCTTTCTTTTCAGGACTATAACCTTCTTTGGACATAGCTCCGAATAAAATTTACATTGTTGCTTTCTAAAAACTGTACCAAATACAGTCGTCAAATACAAAAAAATATTCTAACAACCCAACTGGTGAACTCTGATTAATTTGATCACAATTAATAGAAAAATAGGACACTATTTTTGAGAAAAACACGTGCACTTCGTGGCGTTTGCGCGGAATTCTTTTGATTTGTGATTTGACAGCTAACATAAATCAGCTGTCATCTGCTACCATAGACAAAGCCATCCATCCATTTTAATTTTTAATTAAGGCTAGAAACACAATTGCGCATTTTTTTGAATGAACGACATGTCAAATCTTTCATTCTCTTGTCAACGAGTCGTTGAACTCCTTTCAATAATAGAGGATTAATAATCTGTGGATTTTTATTTCTCAATGAGTTTTGGGAGGGGTAGAGAATGCGTGTGTATTTCTAAATTCCGGATCTTGGGTTCATTTTATTATGTACTATCGTTTATCAGTTCGTGCGTAGTGCTATTGTGAAAGTGTTTTCAGGATGTACCATATAAATACTGCGTGACATCAATTACTAAGTTTCTTTCTTTTCTATGGGCGTCGATAATCATGCAAAATGGCCAACGATTTGTGGTCATGTACCTGTTGTACCGAGGCACTGACGTGCTGGCTGCGCCTGAAGCTGTCGCCGGAGGAGATCGAGCAGCGGTCGCGCAGCAAAGAGATCGACCGGATCCTCGAGAAGGACCGCCAGACGCTGCGGCGGCAGGTCAAGCTGCTGCTGCTCGGCGCGGGTGAAAGCGGAAAGTCAACATTCTTGAAGCAGATGAGGATAATACACAAAGTGAAGTTCGAGCCGGAACTCGTGCGCGAGTACCAGCATGTGATATATCAGAACATCGTGAAGGGCATACAAGTGTTAGTGGACGCGCGGGACAAGCTCGCGATACCGTGGGAGAACCCTCGTAACCTGGACGTGGGGCAGCAGGCGCTGCACTTCAACAGCGCTGCGCTCGACAGCCGCCTCTTCATGCACTACGCACCGCACATACACTCGCTGTGGCTCGACCGAGCCATCAAACGAGCCTATGACAGGCGGAGAGAATTTCAATTGGTGAGTATTTCATAAAGCTAAGACGAGACCTGCATGGATGTGTCACACAAGAGACAAGATGACACAATTGATTTGATTACATCCTTTATTTATTCTGATTTGTAATATTGAAACTAGTTGCTGGATAAAATAGCCGAGTATCTCGACAAAATGTTTTCTGATATCTAATGTGTTTCCTTGAAAATGTTTCAAGTATACGCCACTAGAAACAATCTACTTTTCCTTTATTATTATGTCCCAATTGCTTTAAAATACAATTTTAGTAGCGATAACAAAGGCTATGTAACCTGCCTAATGATGTATCCTACTATAATTATATACTATTAACGTATTGACAGCTGACGCTGAGGTTTTCTATACCTTTGTAGAATCCTTTGTTGTAAAAACAGACTTAAGGAAAACATTGATAGTAGTGAAGAATATTTTAACGTATATTTGGTGCTTATCACTTCAAATTATCCTCTAACATTTCGATGTCAAGGTTGTGTGAGTAATTTTACGGTTGAGATTCACTAGAACATGTGACAGACAATTCTATTTGTACGGTAGGTAGGTATTTCTGTCATGTAGTTTGCTTAAATTATTTTGCACTAACACCTTGCTATTGTTTTTTTGCATCCTTAGTAGAGCATCTGTCTCTGTAGTCCTTTTTTTGTTCAGACACAATTCTTGCACTGTTGAGATGTATTTACAGAACTTGCTATAATAGGTACTATGTTAAACCACTGTGTGTTTTGTTTCAAATTAAATTTAGCTCTCTTGATTTTTAGTTTGCTTTATAAGGCTTGAGCAGAAGCACCATAACATACTTTTATCTACAAGTCAAACAAAGACTTATAATATTTTTTATTGGACAGTAAAACATATTAAAGTACTGCCACCTCACATATAGGCTGTTTTTTATTTGAACAATTCATAATCTAATCCCTATGACTGCTTTTATTATATTATTGCTGCATGGATCATAAACCTCAAAATTTTATCATTCATTAAATAATACCTACAAAAAAAACAGGCTAATAAATCTGTTATTAACAGTCAGTCATATTTTTATCTCATTTGCTAAAGGTTTTTAAATTGTCTCTTAAAATGATACTTTCTTATCAATCTAAAAACACACCTAAACCAAATTAAACTAGATGCTGCTCTGCAATATAACTAAACATGTAAATTCTCATTATTACCGTACAGGTAGCGGTATTTAAGTCTAGCGCTGAGGGTAGTGTGGAGGAGATGGATGCGCATGGTAAACTCCATACTAAACTCATGCGCAGCCATCCCCTCCACACTTCGCTCAGCGCTAGCAACCTGTACCTATCTTCTTCAATATTTGATGAACTATGTATTTGAATCAAGCAATTAAGTTTCAAATTTATTATGAGTGTCAAAATTATTTCATTTATTTGCTTCCCAAAGTAGAACTACATAGTAGAAGTAAATAATTATCTGCTGTTGTGCAGTCTCCAGGATCAATACTGTTTCTGTTTATCAAGATATATGTACTTGTATTAGGATCTAGCACAGAGTTATAATTTACCAAATATCATAGCTACAGATTTCTGCATTTTTTTTTGGATATTTTATCAAAGTCGGCTTCTTGATTGCAATTTTCTTCAAATTAAACAGAAATACAATAAACTAGAATGTAGCACAATTATATTCAAAATTTTCTACTTCTTGTAGAACTTTTTATTTAGAAATTAGGTATGCTGCCTCAAAACAGTGTTAAAATTATATTTTCTTGGATAGTTTCTTAGTAATGATAGTGTGATGTTGCAAAAACAATTCAAAATAATGTCTGCCGTAAGTAGGTGGCTGAATTTTATCACTGGTATTAAAAACAAGTCTTTTAGAATGTGTCATTCACATCAGCGTGTTTAATGGTTCACTGAACACATTGTGTTCAGTTACATTTTGGAATACACTCCAAATTGAACCTAAATATTTTGTCTATGTAGATAAATTAAGAATGTTAAGATGTACTTATGATTGAACAAATGTTTTTGATAAATGTCCTATTATATTATAATCTTACTAGCAACCCACTCTCGCTTTGCTCCATGTATTATTATGAAATACTCTTCCCTTCTCTTCTATAATATGCATCTCTTATACATATGTATATCAACGATGAAGTGTGAAAGGTTTATATGACACTTTTTTAAGATATTATTTTAATTTATGGTGTTGAAAATAAGAGTCAATATCACATGTTCATAGTCAAGTCAGATAGAAGGTATACAGTTCATTGTTTATTATAAAGCTCCCTCTTGAATCATTCTGTATATTGATGACAACAGCATTAACATTCATTGTGCAGTTCTGCTATCTAGATGTTATAATTGCACAAATCACCCCATGCTAATGCACAAAACACCCCATGTGGGACGTCAGTACTTATCACCCCCTCACTGAATAAGATAAATAGAAGCTATCAACTGCTCGAGAGCAGTTTCCAATCTACATATTTCACCAGTTTTTATTAGTTTGTTAATATTTACTGGGTGGACAATGTACATAGTGTCCATAAAAGCTATTTGGGCCCAGCAAGGGTTTAATGGATGCTTTTAAATTGTAATCATAATCTGATGATCATATCTGTTCCTTGTAGTACTTACCCTTATCACTATTTCATGTCAATGTTCTCAATGTTTTTGTTTTTGATAACTTAGTGCCCTAATGTTGGGGCCACATTCATGATAACGTGAATACTTGCGATATTGCGACGTGTGTAGACCTTAGATTATGGAAGTCCATTATGTTAGGCATTTTTTTAAAATTTCTTTTTAATAGAGAGTAAAACCATTTATACCACACCAACTCGGAAAGTGTCTTATTACTTCAAACTTCGTAATTTCTCCCTTAAAAAGTGCGGCGGGAAAAGTTATATGGAATTTTATTACTGCCCTCCGAAGCAGGGCAGGAATGTTGTATGAAAATTCATTACTGCCCGGCTAGCTTTCTTTTGTTTTTTAGCAGCGAACATAAAAAAAATACAAACATTTTTTTATTTTTTTATGAAATGAGGATGGCAACCTTATTCTGCAATGTGAAAAAAAAGCGCGGCAATTTATTTCGTTGCGTAAAATTTTGTTTTTAACTAAACTGATCATTTAACAGTACCCAGCTTTTAATTTTCTAAATAATTTTCCTAAATGTTATCTGATAGTGAAAGTGTTGATTTTGTAATGATCACGCCACCAGAAATAAAAAATACAGCCCAAGAAGTCATAATAAAATAAATAACTTACTTCCTAAACTTTAACTAAAGAAATATTGTATTTATTTTCCTTTTAGGTATAGTATAAAGCACTATGTATCACTGGGGAGAAAGTTCTATTTCTTTAAATTCTGTAAAATAGATTGTTTTCTCCCCTCGGTGTACAATGTACTATTGATGTATAGGATGAAACAAACATCTTATAGTCCGAATCATATAAGTTGGCGGCTGTGATGTTATCTACAAGCTGCAGAGTATTACCTAATTCTCATGAATAAATAATAAATAAATAAATATTTTGGGACATCTTGCACATGGCCTCTGACCCCAAACTAAGCAAAGCTTGTGATATGGCTGCCAGAGACTGATATACTACGTATACTTATTTTTAAATCCGTACTTATATAGATAGTAACTAAATAACACCCAGACACAGAGCAAAAACTTATGTTCATCACATAAATATTTGCCCTGGGTGGGGATCGAACCCACGCCTCTTTGATCCAGAAGTTAGGGTCATTAACCACTGAGCCACCGAGGCAGTCAAAATAAGCTGTTAAATGAGCTTCAGTCAAGTTTATTTCGGGCCATACTTAGGTACAATTTGCTTTTAGATAGCTTTACTAAAAGCTAAAAAACTTTAAAACCTTATAAGGCTATTTACTAAATTAGCTAATTACTAAATTAGCTTGATGTCATCTTTATCAATTACTAAATTAGCCTGATAAGATTTCAGTATCAGAACTTTCACCTCTGTCATGGCAGTAACATTAATTTATGATAAGTGGTATACATTTAGCCTAAATGTAACTACCATGTATACTTAATTGAAGAAAGTAGTTCATGACCTACTCTAAGTTCACCGATAACATCACAAGTTTCCACTTTTATTGTACTTATTACCTTAGGGAATTGACCTAAATTAGGTTAATTTTAGTTGTATAGTTACAACTTAGGCTTTATGGCTAGACTAGTCTACATCTGAACTAGGCCACCATGATATCAGCTATTAGGTTTTGAATACAGTGGATATACACAAAGTAGACTGATGATTTCATTACGAGACCTAGACTGGAGCTGGAGATGACTTATAATTTAAGTAAGCTATCCTGTTTTCTTAGCACTAATATAATACCTATACTTTCAATACTCACTCCTGTTGCTTTACTTTGTTTACACTTTGATACTTGGTCTTGTGAGTTGTGACCATTTATGGTAGAAGGCTATTGGTTCCTGTAGGATTGCGCTGGATGCAAGCCACTTCCAAATAATCTTATTGGAAATATAGCAGGTAAATTTTTTGACAAATATTTAGGACATTGCTGTACTCATCATGTCATGTGCATCATTATGTCCAACTTTTACAATAGGACGAAACCTGAAATACTACTGGACATATTTTCCAACTTCTAAGAGAGATGAGACAAGTATGACATTAGCCTTGTTTTTAAATTATGATGCAATTTCTAACTTTTATTATGGGACCTATACCCTACCCTACTGGATATAGGATACCCATATTTAATCCTGAAGTGGACATCTTTAACATAGCTAGGAGATCCTCTGTAAGAGAAAATATCCCAGGGAAAATTGGAAAAAGGGGTGAAGGGGTTAGGGAGCAGCACGGGTAGCTCGGCAAAGGGAGAAAGCCTTTTTATCCACCTATAAATGTCAGTTGTCATTGTCCTCGAAGTTCCATACTTTATTTCCTCTTCGAGGGGATATGATGGTGGAATGACTATTTGTCCCTTTGCCATGCTTCCCGTGCTGGTTACCTTTGCCATTCCCAGAGAAAATAGAATGTACATGACTTTCTAAGTATTTGGGGGTGGCCAAAGATGTTTTGTTCTATAGTGAGCACCATCCACCCATGTTTCCTCTAACTATGTCCATGGTACATTTTATGGCTGACATGATGATGACGATACAGTGAATTCCCGACAATAATAAAGAATTTTATCAGTCAACATTAAACCTGAGAAGTTATTTAAGTTGTTTGAACAAAGGAACACCTGACTCATCCATTTGCATGGCTTTGTATTTTGGCTTGTTTGTGCAATAAATTAAGTATGATTCAGATATAAAAACCTTTGCAGTGATTTGAAATCTATAAAATTGTATATACCTATCTATTTATATAATAATTGATTTGTTGTTGGGTTTATGGTTTGTCTAAATATCTCTTGACCAGTGAGTCCAGTGACCATGGCATGGAAATAAAATAACAAACTGTTGTTAATCCTCAAGTACCTATTAGTATAAAAAAATGGTTCTGAAGCTTCCTGTCTGTTAGACTGTCATAAATATTTCTCATGTGGTTACAGCACCTCTAGCATCTTTTAGACCATTGTTTCCTAACCTGTGGTCCGCCGACCCCTGGGGGTCGGCGAGCATATGTTTGGGGGCCCGCGGTCCCAAACGCATCTATCTTACTTAGAGTATTAACACAAATCAATAAATTACCTACGCCTAACATCTCGTAATTATTACGCTTACTGAGTTTTAGCCGTCCGGTACCTGATTTTGATGAAGGTGTGAGTGTAGGGGTATCATTGGAGTCCACCTGAAGCTCTTCCAGCAATTTTTTTTTTGCCGGAGGCGTAGTTTAAATTAATTATGATTACTTAAATTAAAATTTAATAAAAACATGTGAAATGGAACGCAATGTTGAGAAAATGGTACAATATTATGAATTAAGTTGTCAAACTGAGTGAAATGAAACGTATCACAAGCAAAAAAAGCCGATTTTTGTCTTACTGACAGATGGACTGTCATCCATTTATTCCGTTTCTCTCGTAGTTTCGTGAATGTATGCTTTCTTGTTTTTCGATTTTTGTTACGACTTTGGAAGTGCCAGAAGCGAACCGCCTTGATAGATTAGGTGTGAAACAAAAAATAGGTTAGGTTAGAACATGACAAACAACGCACGAGCCGAGCGAGCGAAGCGAGCGTGCCGCGGCAGCGGCCGGCGAAGTGCCAGAAGTGAACCGCCTTGATAGATTAGGTGTGAAACAAAAAATAGGTTAGGTTAGAACATGACAAACAACGCACGAGCCAAGCGAGCGAAGCGAGCGTGCCGCGGCAGCGGCCGGCGAAGTGCCAGAAGTGAACCGCCTTGATAGATTAGGTGTGAAACACAAAATAGGTTAGGTTAGAACATGACAAACAACGCACGAGCCGAGCGAGCGAAGCGAGCGTGCCGCGGCAGCGGCCGGCGAAGTGCCAGAAGTGAACCGCCTTGATAGATTACGTGTGAAACAAAAAATAGGTTAAAAATACTGATGTAGCCGAAAGTGAGGTTAAGTACTAAAAAAAATATTACTCAAAAACTAAGGGCCTCCGGCGGGGGGGGATTGCAGGGGGGGCTTCCCCTCTCCCCCCACCCTTCCTCCCCCTCCCTGCGGGTACCGGACGGCTATAGTTTAACCCTAAAATATAATATTGTCCGAAAATTGCACCTTTTTACACTCAGGGGTCCTTGGCATTATACTTGATTTCCTTGGGCCCGCGGCTGAAAAAGGTTAGGAACCGCTGTTTTAGACCATTGTTGTTCCTTGTTTTGTCCACTTGTGAATATATTCATCTTAAAATGTCCACTTAGGATTGTATTCAATAATATCTCAGACTTAGGAGTGGAAACGAAGTATGAATTGTAATTAATAAGAAGATTGGATCTAAATGTTTTGCTCTGATTGTCTTGCTAAAAAATTCTGGACGGCCTGGACCCCCACCTAAATCCGTACTATAGGAGTCGAACCGCGCCGGAAGCGTAAAACGCATAATATATAATTGACGGAAATGCAAGCCAAGCAGCGTGGACAGGTGTGCGACATTGCATTCAGTTTCTTATAAAGATTCATGATACGCCGCTTGCGGCTCGTATGGTGCTAACTGGTGGGCACTCAGCGTAACTCGGAACAATCACATAGCTAGGGTGTTATTCACGACACTAATCGATCGACCGTTGATCGGTGACGTCATTGATGACATTCTAAGTAGATCGGTTAGTGAGCTTTGGCTGACCGATAATATCCGTATGGCCAGGGATGGAACAAATACTTGGCTTGTTTACTTAAAAAATATAACTAAGACACGTATTTTTTCTTTTGTCAATGTAACAAAAATTGATGAAGGTATGGCCCGTTCAAGTTCCGCGTGACGACACTAACCGCTAACAAATGTACCGGCTAGTGACGTCACGAGCCCCACTGACAAAATTTACCAAGGTTTATCTCCGTTATTAATTGCTTGATTGACAAATGAAAAAATACCTACGTGTTAAGTATTTTTTAAATTATAATAATGATTTTTATAGGTACGCAGTAAACTCACCTATTGCCGGTCTTTCTCTCAGGAATTAGAGAATTCATTAATTGTTTATAATCTGAAGCATTTCAAAATCAGACTAAATAAGTACATAGATATCTTATAGTGTGCGTCTGCGTGTTCATCTTAGACTAAAACTCTGTGTTTGTGCGGAGTTATTCGCTATAGAAAAAATACGTGGACTATTAAGGCTAATTTCCATGAAAAACAATATATTTATATTTTTTTACTTGACAGACTCATTCAAAGCAAGCAGCTCATTTATGCACTTACAAATGCCAATTTAGTGACCTCGCACCATCATCCTATAGATTCAAATCCCTTCGCTCATACCATGACGATATTGTGACAAATTCCCTACAACTATAATCCCCAGATCAGTGCTGTCAAAGACGCCTTGTGGACATAAATAAAATAATTGTAATTGCATTCGTTATCTCATTTGATTAGTCAGGCGGTTGCGTCATGCAGCGTCGCAGAGGCTGGGGTGACTACGGCTTCTGCTAGAAAAGGGACATGAAGGACGAAATATTTCATCCGTTTTATAACGTATAGGCTCCACGCCAGTATCGAATATTTTTGTAAATAAGTCTAGAGTTGATCACCACCAAGTGGCATCCCAACTCTTTTCGGACACTTGGCAGTTCCCGAAATAGATGGCGCAACGACCTTGACACCTTTGACAGGAACTAGTACACTATAGCACAAAATTGCCAAAACTAAAGATCAGGGGAGGCCTTGGCTAACAACAACAAAACAAACAGTCTAAAGTTAAATTGTAATCAAAACTTTTTGAAAAAGTAAACGCAAACTGTTTCGGGCACCACATTTTAAATTGACACCGGGGTGAATATAATGACGATTTTATAAAATACGCCAAAGATTCGTTCTTGGTCCTCTATTCAAGGGACCTATTAATTTGAGTGCTTTCCTAGGCATAGAGCCGAATGCACATTGCACAATGCACCCTTAGCAATGTCGTCGTCGCACCAGTACAGTTCTTGTCACCACGCTTAGATTTTTTGTTTCTAGTTTTCTTTTTACTAATTTTATTTTCTTCAAATGTAGTGTGACGTTCTTTATGCATAACCAACTTGAAATGTTATCTAAATGGTTTTTGAAAAATCAATAATAATCTAAAAATGGCATACATTTATCGATACGAGCACACTACTTGATGTCTACCCGCGACCACAATCGATGCAACTGGGTCGAAACGTCGGGATGCTGAGGTATTTATTTATCTCGTAATTTTAGTGCGCGATTAGTCCCGTAATGTGCCCAAATCGCAAAAGTTTAAAAACAACACACTATTCAATTTTGTACGATTAAAGTCGGTTGTGCAATTTTTGACGAAAAATTACTGTCCGATAAAATAGGAGGATTGTGGTTACCGTAACATCGTTTGCTTCCATATGCTCTCATCAGTTCTGCAGTGCGTAATCAACTCTCTATAAAAAATGACTCCTGGAATCTTAGGAGATTGAAAAAATAATTGCCAAGTGCGAATCTGACTTGCGTACCAAAGGTTCCGTACCGCAAGAGTCGGTATTTTTCTTTCAATTTGGTAACAATGACGCGGTCGATATATACGCGACGCTGTTGATCTTTAGTAGGTATAGGTAAACCTAAATATTTTCCTGTCCGAGGTTTTAAAAAAATAATGAAAATCACATAAAAACGTGAAACTGTGAGGTACGACATTCAGTAGGATTATAAACAAATTAAACACAAGCACTTGTTTATAATCCTACTTATATCTAATGTAGGTCCATAATATGCTGGATTCTATTAAATATTTATATTTTTATTTAATTTCTTGTTTGCTGGCTTCTGAGTATTTCATACTTTCACTCCTGTCTTATGGTAGAATGTCTCGAATCTTTTAATGACATAGTCTAGATTAGACATATTATGTCAAAGATAGTAGCAGTAACAGGTCGTGTTTTACCCATACCGTACGCAACCCTAAAAACCTGTGTAAGGACTACGTACGTTGACGACCGTATAGATACAGGTCATACAGGGTGCGTGGTGACTCGCCTTGTATGTAGGTGTCGACTGGATACTATACGTCACTGCTTCTCAATCAGAGGTCTGCAATAGATAAACTATGGCCTGCAAAATAATTCAAATATAAAGTTTTTTAAATTTATTCAGTACATTTGTGTACCTGTTGTGAGCGCAGCGTGGCCATTAAGTGATAACGAAATGGCCATAGTTTGCCTTAAAATTAATAAAAATGCACCCATCGCTGCATCGTCCTTAAAATTGCATTAAATACATTCGAGATCCATTTACGCGATCGAAATAACGGGCTAGTGAAATAAAATGTGCGTACTCTAAACTGTGTTGTAGAGTCCATTTAATTTCGACATCTAGATGTTTTGTGAAGCCTGCAATGAAAGCAACAAAATAAAATTATTTGTGAATATACGAATTATTTAATTTCCTCCAAAACTAATCATCAAATAAGCTCTGCGACTCCTATATCAAAAAAGTTGGTGACATCTGTTTTAATAGACTCAAGAATTTGTGCGATCGTGAGTTCCTTACTCACCATCTTTTTTTGTGTCGGGATGTCGTTAAATATTCCATAATGAACATTCAATTCTAACATCTTGCAGTCAACTACCAATCACAGATCTTGATTTAAAAAATCAGAACAGATCTTGATTCAAAACCCATAAAGATGGGTTGAACACTACCGCAGCCGCGCCCGCGCCTTGCCCGCGGCTGTCTGCGGGACGCTTCTTAGTGGTAGGAAACATTTACAAAACCCACTTGCGGAACTTAGCGAACAGGCAGTAGGTTTGGAGCATTTGTATTATATCTAGACCGTCAGTGGTGTGTGGAGGATCTAATTGACTTCTATGTAGTAGCAGCTTAAGCAGCTTTATCGTATTTTGTTTTACTTAACAGAAAGCATTTTATTTAGCAAGGAAAGTATTACACCTATCATAATAGACCATTCCAACCAGTTTCAATAATCAAACTTTTATTTTACTGTCTTCTTAACTTCATTCACAGTTTATTGGAGGTAAATGAAATTCTTCCTAGTAACGTTAAGATGAGCCTACATTTGTAACATTGCTCCGTGACTTGTAGCATACGGGCTATGATTAGTATCGTAATATCGTATTTTGTATTTATTTATTTCTTGCATTATGTACACTAATCTTAATGGCTAGGTACATACCCTGTTAGGGCGTTGCAAACATAGGTACTTAAAGGACTTATATCTAAGAAAATGTATCCTTAGATTGAACTTAAAAATACCACATAACCTTACACACCTACGAGTATTTGTTTTGGAGTTACGTTACGTAGCATATTATACAGAGCTACATATTGACAAGTTTTCATATTTCACAAGGCTATATGAAATTCCAAAACCATTTCGAGATATTGGGATCATTATGCTTATTTTTCCAAAATTTTTAGTGCAGTAACTGCTAAGATATTACTTAGATAAAAACTCTCACCCAAGCCGTTTCGGGATTTATACTAAAAGTTCAGTTGCCAATGATAAAAAAAAATACTAGCAATATAAAATGACAGTTAACACTGACAGTGTTGACACATAAAATGTAGTTTTAAAATAAAATGTCAGTGTCATTTTCAAATTATTTATTTTGCTTTAGCCCGAGAGGTAAACGCAAAAAATGCAAATACTTTCCAAAAGCTGAATCATTGGTACTAAGTTATGGTTAAAATGGTGTACATCAATAACCTGGAGTCAGTCAGCTGGGTTCCCTAGCATTTAGTGAAAGAATCCGATTGAATTTTAAAAGTATCTTGGAACTAGTACTACTTATTCTTCTTCTTTTAAGTGGCGCTAATTTAAAGCCTGTATGGCAGACCCTGTTACATATTTCAGGTGATTGGCAGTTGTTAAACATTTTTTTATAATTTTCTTCCCTTATTATACCGCGGTACATAGTGGACTTTTTGCGCTGACCTCCCGGCCTATTTGTTGTGAATTGTGACAGATTGATTGGCATTGATAGTGACAGCAACGCTAGCACCTATTTTTTTCTAATGTGGCTTCAGTAAAATTGTTTATGAGTCCTAAATGTTGCAGTTACGTCCTTTTAGAATAAGCAACTTTTCAAAATTTAATTTTACGGAAAATATAAGTCGAATTGGAAAAATAAAAAATACGTATATGTTATTTTGCAATATTCTTTCAAATAATAAATAAATATAACTATGTTAAAAATTTGAAATGTTGGCAATTGTAGACCAACCTTACGGCGTATAGTTTCATAGACTTCTTTTATGGATACTTATTAAAAATTCCAATCTGTGTCAATGTATTTCATCAAGTTTGTGAAATCTAATGCGAAAGAAAAATTGAAAACCTGTCAAAAACATTTCAGGAAATTGTAACCTAGAATAATCACTAAAAATAAATATGGATATTGTAAAGATGTCCTTAATTACACAGGTAGGTAGCAAGTAATAGGACAACTACAGTGTCAGTCGTGATTTACCATTATCATTTCGCTACCACGCCCAGCATTCCCGAACAGGTTGTACCAGAAATGGTACCATAACCATGATGCTGTCATGTTGCGAAAACACTGCTTGTCGCCGTCAAGATAATGTAGACCTCCGGCCGGTGCGATTAAACTAATGCAGGCGAACCTAATCCAAGATTAACCCGCAATTATGAATGGACGTGACTCGTGCACGTCCGGTGCCCAACGTAATCTGATATAGTAGTACTATGACTAGTATAGTACCACACTAGTACTATGACTATAACAGCCCGAAAACATTACTAACATTGTACCACCCAAACGTGCACCACTTACAAAGAAACACGCATAAATCGCTGAAATATGGCAGAAATTGCGCTACATTACTTTATATTACTTCCTTAAATAACGCTGAAGTAATACGCCAAGAATTCTAACACAAATTCAAGTTAAGACTGCAAATAAACAGTTGCAAAAGTTAATTCTAGTACTGGATACCTACTGTGACTTAAACCTGTGTTTACCGAAACCAGCTTTGAATACTGATCGTGCTCCAACAAAACAGGAAAATCTGATTGACAGATGAAGTAAAGCAAAGTACGTCATGATTATTCTGAACACCTGTACTCATATTTCTTAACCTATGATTCATATTATAGCAATATTACCCGTAAACGTGACTATCGGCCGCTCCATCTGTTTCATCAATTTAGATAAGCTTTATCTGTCCGTTTTGTTAGGTCGGCTGTTGCGTCGAAGGTTCGAGGTGTGAAAAACCTTTGCTGTAAAGGGTCTAATTACCTTTGATACTGAACAATAGCCGTTGAGCTTAACATTGAGCAAACATGCCTCCATTTCGGTAATGATACTCGAACTCCATTCATCTATTCGGCGCGTGCATGCGTCCAACAAAAGATGTATGCAGCCTGATCGCAATTTTATTATCTCCCGATAGTTACTCGGCCTGTTTAACTTTTGTATTTCCTGCAATCCATTAACTGGCTGCGCTCTCAGATATAATCATAATAAACACCGGACCGGACCATGCTTCGTCGGAAAATAATTCAGGGAACCAGAAAAAACGACCGAGTTCTGAATTCCATAAACGCGGTTGGTAAAACATGGCTTTATAAGTTGTTGTAGTTGCCGCCGTGTCAGATTCTGTCATTGCATTGATTTAGTTATAGGCTGCGCCTTAAGGCCAAAACACACATACGGCGGGCGCGGGTCGGGCGCGGTGCGGGTCGGGAGTACGGCGTGTCTATTTGTACCTGTTTCAATGGACGACAACACACAGAACGCGCCCGCCCCGCGCACGCGTTCTGTGTGTTGTCGTCCATTGAAACAGGTACAAATAGACACGCCGTACTCCCGACCCGCACCGCGCCCGACCCGCGCCCGACCCGCGCCCGACCCGCGCCCGCCGTGTGTGTGTTTCGGCCTTTATTCTCGCCGCGCATTTTATTACGCCATAGCAATCTTGTTTCTAACTTTTACCTGGTGATTTACCTCTGGTTGCATTCTAAATGCCCGGGGCTGCAGCCGGCCGGTGCGTGCCGGCTTCGCCCTTGGTAGATTCGAAATGTATCGGCCAGGTAGGAAACCAATAGCCTTTTTGCATTTCCATAAACTAAAAGTTTCCACGTTCTCGTAATTTAGGAAATTATAGCCCGGCCCGCGGTGAAATAAATTCATTAGTCATGTTTACGTCACCCATGACGATTGTTTAAATTACATACCGAGTTTGTGATTTTTGTTATCTATTATTTTCTCGCGTTCTAAGACACGTCTTATGTCTATGTCTCATCTTGTTATGTCTACATGTCTGGTTAGTTTGTGGAAGATTTTTTTTGTACTTTGATTTCGTCGGCCACTCGTAAACTTCAGTCAGTTTTGGAGATCATAACAAAATCACAGATTTCGTTTTCTTTCAATTCCTGTAACAGATGTGCTTGTTCCAGATTTGATGGTTGGTCGAATTGGTGTCAAACTAGAGAGGATATTACAGGATTTTGTCAAATGAACTGAACCAATGTGATAATTACACTGACTTATTAACTACTAGCTGCCCGCCCCGGCTTCGCCCGGATATGATTGGCAAAAGGCAGACATTATAAGTATTGTGCATTTATATACCTACCACGTAATGTTGCTAAAGGTCATACACATGAACACCAACCAGATCTTCGATTCACGTGAAGACCTTCTCTATACTTGCAAAGTTGCCAATACATTGTCTACATTCGAGAACTTTAAAGCCCCATCGATCATTCGTTTTACGAACTATGTGTGTAACTACACATACCTATTCACTATCACTACAACATAAATTATAAATCGTCTGTATGTCGGTTCGCCTAACTAAGGTTTTCCAAATCTGTAGGTCCTACTACATAAATCGTCGCTTAAATAGAGGTGGTATAGCCGTGGTAATCTAGTGGTAGTAACATCTATCTTATAATCCTGAAGTGGTAGTTTCAAATCCTGATCCCATATCAATGAGTTTCTTTGGAACTTATCTACGCAATTTCACACCACTGGCTTTCCCGTGGAGGAACATATCGTGTGGCAATCTGCATCCTTACGTCTGTAGAAGAAACTGGATGACATATAGGAATCCACCAACCCGCACTGGGTCAGCGTGGTGGATATTATTTTGAAAAGGATTAATACCAAGATATAAATTAAGAGCCCTTAATTGCAGTGGCATTTCTATGTAATTTTTCAAATAAAAGAATACTTATTGTGGCTTAACTATAACAGTTAGACATATGTCACTAATTTTTTTGTACTTAAATGATTCGATAGTTTTCGCAGCGTACGCGATGCAAAGAATATTTTAGGTAATTTTTTACACCTTGGGATACATTATGGGAGTTATACTAAGGATCCCTATTTTTTTAGGGTTCCGTACCTCAAACGCCAAAAAAAGAACCCTTATAGGATCACTTTGTTGTCCGTCTGTACGCCTGTCCGTCTGTCTGTCTGTCTGTCTGTCCGTCTGTGTATGTCAAGACTCTTTATCTCGGGAACGCGTAAAAATATCGTTTTGAAATTTAAACGTATATACGTATATCTATGGTCTGTTGCATTTGTGTAAAAAAAAACTTCTCAGTTATCTTTTAAAAAAGTTAGAGCCGTTTATGTCGTAAAAAACCGCATATTTAGCACTCACAAAAATCAAAACCAACAGGGTACTTCCCGTTGACATAGAACTATGAAATTTGGTGAGAAGCATTGTCTCAGAGTATACATAAAGGAATAAGTCTGAAAACTGTACATTTTTAGTTAAATCACTAAAAATAGGGCCTATGCATATAAAACTGTACATTTTAGTTAAATCACTAAAAATAGGGCCTATCACATAAAATATGGGCTTAAAAATTCAAAGTGAGTAAATCGTATCATGTAAGATATCATATATATTAACTTTATTAGCACATCCTAAACAGGTAATTATTTTAATAACGTGTTTGTACGGAACCCTCGATGTGCGAGCCTGACTCGCACTTGTCCAGTTTTTTTTTTAAATATTATATTATGTATCTTTCTATCAGTGAAAGAATTTTTCAAATCGGTTCAGAATTTTTGAGCCTATTCTATGCAAACAAACAATCAAATATTTCCTCTTTATAATATTGGTATAGATTCGATTCGAGGTATAGTTATTTGTAGGCACGCGCCGCCGGCCGGCCGGTAGGTACCTCCGCACCGCTGTCCCTGCATTTTAAATCTGTAATATCTTCGGAAATATTAACTTAAATTACATGCTGTAAAGGACCATATTGATTTATATTGAATGGACAATGTATTGAAGGTACTTAATTGGATAAGGATTAATGTTGTGTTGCTTAAAATAACCTCCTAAATAATCCATTTTTTTTTCGTAAAATTTAAAGGATAAAAATGGTTATTGTGGGTTATCCTTAAGAGATAGACATATACCATCGCGGACTTTTTTGTTGACCTTTTTAAGGTGTACAATACTGTAGTACATTATTTTGATTTATCTCGTGGGGTTCAGTCAGCGTTTGCAATGTAAGCGCAAAAAAATGTGTTTATTTACGACATCACATTAGAAACCTGTAAATTCATCAGTGTTACTCTGCAATATTATGCATGTATTATACATATAAACCATACTCTTGAATCACTCTATCTACTAAAAAAAACCGCTTCAAAATCCGTTGCGTAGTTTTGAAGATTTAAGGAAACATAGGGACGGACAGACAGCGACAGCGACTTTGTTTTATACTATGTAGTGATAGTGATTATCTAGTCTGTGACTACACACGAGACCACCTCGCCGGCTCTTATTTGTTGACCGACGAACCGGAGGAGGTACTCAATTCGACGCGTATATTTTTTAATATTTTTTATGTATCACCACGTATAACTTTTTTCATAGAAGTCCGATTTCAATAATTCTTTTTTTACTGGAAAGAAAGAATACTTCGAAATTGGTTCCATTTAAATTTTATTGAAATCGGGCGAGCCATTTTTGATAAATCAACAATAATGTGAAAAATGCTACATTGATCCGTGTGAAATATTCGCGAATTTTGTACACGGGTGAAGTCGGTCATGCTATTTTTTTAAAAAAATAATAATATTGTAATAAGATCGACGATGGGTTATATCATGGTGCAACGTTGAACTCTCCGTTAGTACGCAGCGTGTTACTGCGGTCTTCATCAGATCGTCTTCCCCTCACGATCATGTGTCAACATCACATTGTTGCTAACAATGTACCTACATCAGTTTTTCTCAAAGCGGGCGATCATATTACCTTTTAGGCCCTTAAGGCTTTCAGAGGGCGGCGGTAAGTGGCTTAGAGAAAATACGGGAGTCTTGATGTAATGTAGAGGGGCAAACTATGACATAAATACTTAATTACCTACAACAATACTATTTAAAAAAAATTCTGCGATAACCATATAGATTCTTCTATAATGAATACTAAAACTATGTATAGTAAGTTCAGTTAGTTATCATCACTGTGGTTCAGTTCATTCAATCGAATGACTGTGGTTTTTATTGCCCATGAATTTTTTTAGCAACTGCTTCTGTGTTACTGTGGCACATAGCGTAGTTTGACTAGGTGTTCGTTAGCGATCATCGAAGTTAAGAAAAGTTCAGCACGGTCAGTCTTCAGATGGGCGACCGCGGGTGGCATTTACAACTGAGCGCTACCGTGGCTCGGATGGCACGTTAAATTGTAGACCCCGGTTGTTTTAACCGTTTAGCTATGTCTGAGGCCTTCAGGCGGCTTAAAAACTCTGACACCAGGGATAGAACGAGTTGCATCGGCCGTGGTCACGGGTCACGTCTACCTGTGACCACGGCCGATGCAATTCGATCGAAACGTCGGGATGATGAGGTATTAATTTATCTCGTAATTTTAGTGCGCGATTAGTCCCGTAGTATATAATAAATTATTATTATGTTCAAATCGCGAAAGCTTAAAAACACATGTGATATAAATGATTTCGGTTTATAAGTATTTCCTTGCAATATTTGCAACACATTGTAAGCGCATTGTTTTACATTTCACAGTAATCGTGTCACTGTTTCACTCGAGCGGCGGTGTTTGAAGATTGGAGGCGTGACCGGCCACCTGTTAACTAATACAACCGTTAGGCTACTACATATACAAAATGTCTCTATTTTCGTATGTTTGCTGCCTACAAGCCGATTTCTATTCCAAGGACACTGTTTGATTACGTTTGGTCTAGAATTTAGAAACACTTAGAAATGACGTCATCATATTTTTGAATAGAGATTCTAGATCTTGAAGAAGATTTGAACAAGCATTAGATTATATTCGAAAGACACCTTGAGGTGGTTTATTCGGCAATTGAAAGTGAATAGCATTTTATCGTGACTTTATCAAAAAGAGGTGTCCAACTGCGTTCGTACAGCTGTGTCACTGAGAATATGATTTTTTCTGCAGTTGTTCTTTAGATTTTCACAAAAGAGCCTATCGTAGATACAAACTCGTCTAAGGAGATTACATTTTCGGACCTCTCCTAATATGGAGTATCTCCTGATGAATTTAATATAAATATACATCTGAAATGAAATGAAATGAAGTGATATAATATCTTAATTCGACACATGCATAACACGTACAAAAAAAACTTATATAACTAATGAAAAAAAACAAAATTGTCGGAAGGGACTCACCTTAGCTATAAAATGTTGAGTGCTGGAAGGACCCAACACTCAACGCTGGTATTCTGATGAGCCCCTTATTGAAGGGTATGTGTAACTATAAAACATATAAATACTAAACAGACAAAAAAAACTAACCCGTGACAAAGCGCTTAGATATCAAAAAACATCAATAGAAAATGTATAAAAGCAATAACAAAAAGATCTACAATCAATCAATAATATGTAAAATTATTATAAACTAGCGGACCCGGCGAACTTCGTTTCGCCTAGAAGTCGAATGTCAAATCATCGTCAATAGTCACAAAACCGACCAAGAGAGAGTCTATTAGTATATTTTTCAATCTTTCTGAGAGATTTTTTTAATATTTGTTTCCGTAAGAACCATGTACAGGGTATTAGAAAACTACAAAAAAAAAAATAAGCCAAATCGGTCAAGCCGTTTTCATGTTATGTCGTGACAACGGAAAACGGGTTTCATTTTTATATATATAGATAAACTACGCATATTAATACAATATACATAAATATACTTAAACTTAATAAAACCGACAATCCTACTTATGTTATAAACTCGAAAGTTTGTATTATAGATGTTTGTCCTTTTTCAATTTGCAATAGTAAAGCTAGTGTAAGCTTATACATCAGAATAACTCATAGGCTATTATAAATTTTAAACATATTGCGTGAAACGAAGTTCGCTGGGTCAGCTAGCCTTCTATAACCTTGTTCAAGACTTCTGACTAGGACTAGACTACACAAACATCCTCTAAAGAAATGCTTCCGCAAAATAACTGATACGAGATCTTCAGAACACCGCCTGATTCAATCAATTTAATATAAAAATTTTACTCTGCAGACTGTGCTAGATAAAAGCTACCTAGGTACTAAAATCGGGATGTTTATTATGTTAACCTTAGCTAAGTGATGTGGTTTTAAGACTGTAGTTCCGGATATTGGAGCGATCTAGACCACATGTTAGTTGAAGTTTATTATTTCATTTCACGTAGAAAAGTAATATCTAAAAAGAATCGCGTTTTTCCTTCGAGCAAATATCTATAGAGTCACAATCGTGTCCGAGCCAAAACCCTGCCCAAGCTACGTAGTGGGCAGGTTTTTTAGTTAGTCGTAAGGCGATTGCAAGCCGACTGTAACGCCGTGCGATGGCAACCAACCAGTGCTCGGTTGAACTCGGTGAACACGGGTCATTGTAAATTATTTAATATAAATATCTAAGTCGGTATGTATGACGGCACGCGGACATTTTTTTACTGCTTTCACTTAGGAACTGTGGCTCTGTAGATATTTGCTCTTAGCATTTTTCAGATATAAAGTAGATTATGACGATACAGGTCATCATCATATCAGCTGTAGGATTTCCACTACTGGACATGCAATTTCCTGGGTTGCATTCAGTGCTATCTTTTGGTTCTAATCGACTGTTTACGCTACGCTTGCTAGTGCGAGGTTTTCTTTTAAGAACGAGCCATTAGTTCTAAATACAATGATGCCAACTTAGCACTATCCCCCAAGGACTTGCGAATTTGGCGAGCGTTTATGCCAATTTGTCATGTAAAAAAAAGTTAACATTATTTTACCATGTGTGCAACTTTTAATCAATCTAGCACATTTAGATGTCATTTGGCACCCATCTGATATATTGGCAACCCTGGTTCGATGTTTGTTCACAGCCACTTCAACTTGTTAAATTAACATAAGTACATATATTCGTCTCGTTCACTATATTTTTACGCATCTTTTCAGACATCTTTTTTGCCATTTTGCGATACGCATTTCTATTTGTGTATCACTCCTAATAAGCTTAAATTGGACCCTTATCAAACGCCCTATTATGTCCAAATCGACGGAGTATTCTCTTGTCTTATTTCGTTTTTGCTTTACTATTTTAGGTTTTGTCTGACCTTCCTTTGAGTTACCGAATTGAGAAAGAAGAAACACGCATTACTAACTTTCGCATTTGTAATGTTTGACCCGGCGAACTGCGTACCATGTCACAGTACTCACAATCAATAAAATGTATTAGAATACGATTTCTATCGTTAATTTTTCATATATCTGGTATTTAGTTATTCTACTATTCAAAGCGGAAACATACAAACACTTTAATAAGTATACAACAAAGTCAACATACCAACGTAAAGATCATAAAAATTGTTCTAGCTGTTCTTGACTTCGCTTATACGTAGTCTAGAGAAACCTCTAAAGAAAACCTCTAGACTAAGGACATATTCTGGGATGTCATTGTACTCATCATTATAATCCCATAATTGCTAAAAACATCAGTTCAGAATAGCTGTTTTAGCAAGATCTTACAAGACTCGGAAATTTCCGTTTTTACCTGTGTCAATGGATACTATGATGTCCTAGAAAATATTATTTGCCACATAGAAATATAGGGATATCTGTTTGCCCTGTACTAAACCGGAAGGAGACGATAAAGACCATCGTTACGAACAAGTTTTACTATGGGATCACCCGGAATTCAAGAAAATAAAATCAGCTGTTCCATACAAAATTGCAACTCGGAATCGACAAAATGTATGAACCAGCTGTTTTTTTGTCGAACTCCGGTTTGGTTCCACAACAAAAGTTGTTGATAATGATGGTCTTAATCACCCCCTTTCGGCTTAGTGCATCAGTTTTGGAAGACCCTGCACACTCTGAATAATAAGATATATAGATTTAACTTTCTATTTGTGACATTCCAGAGCGACTCAGTGAGTTACTTCTTCGAAGAGCTGGAGCGGATCGCGCGGCCAGACTACGTCCCTTCACACCAAGACATCCTGCACTGTCGGAAAGCCACGAAAGGCATATCGGAGTGCACGATAAATATCAACAACGTCCCGTTCGTGTTTGTGGACGTCGGCGGCCAGCGGACGCAGCGCCAGAAGTGGACGCAATGCTTCGACTCCGTTACTTCGATACTCTTTCTGGTCTCGTCTTCGGAATTCGACCAGGTTTTATCTGAAGACAGGTGAGTTGACTCAAATTATATGAATCTTAAAATTATCACGTATTGATGTAGTTTTAGGAGAGACCTGCGGGCTTAGCATACGGACCATAAAATAATTCTATCGACGTGTCAGAACGTGACAGAGTTATGATGAAGCATATATCTGTCACCTTTGCACACGTCGATAAACTCTTGTCGTGGTCTTGTATGCTAAGCTAGGTCAAAGTGACAATCTATTAGCTAGACAATTTGATAAACGATTAAAAAGGCGTCTGTCTACTATGACGTACCATACCATGATCGTGTTTGGTACCGTCAATAAAATAGTCGTCGAGAATATCTTGCCGGTGCCTAAACGTTCCATTCATGGCACGCGACGGTGCCTAAACGTTCCGTTCACGGCACGCGACGGTGCCTAAACATTCCGTTCCTTAACCGACGCACGTGACGGTGCTAGTCGGTTAAGGAACGGTATAGTTGGAGTGTCATTTTGGCTAGTTTTGTTTGAGAATAAGCGGATGACACATGGGTACTTAGTTTTTTTTTTGACAAGGAGATATGAGGCATTACGTATACATATACATGCATATCAATTGTGTTTTGCATCCCTCTCATATTTATAGATAGAGTTAACTATCATTATGAACAACTTTCACTACGGGAGCAACCCTGGTATCGCAAAAAGAAATCTACTGTGCTGTGCAAACTTTAAAACTTTCGACAAAGTACAGGCGTGTTGTTTTCACCATTTTCGTTTTGATTATTTAGTTTCCTAACATCTATTACTTGCTACTTACGTCTACTTTGTAATCAGTATTGTTAAAATAACAATTCTGAATTGCATAATACCTATATCTATATATCTTGCATAGCAAACGCTTGTCGCTTGCATAAAAAACAATGCAAGACCATGGATATAAAAAAGAAGACGATGCGCTAGATGGTTTAAAATCTCGAGCCAATATTTTTCGCAAAATGACGAATATTTCGGCATAACAAACATAAGTGACATTTTTTGAACTACTACTCTATTAATATCATTTTATTCGGTTCCGCAATATGTCAATTCAATTCAATTCAATCATGTTTATTTCAATTAGGTACAAATATACACTTGAAACGTCATTAGCTAAAAATCATGTAACGTCAATTACATACCCATGTCGGACATATGTATACAAGACAAAACTCATTTATTGGAGGTTCTTAATTGTCTGTATATAAAAATATACACGGCTTCCCAAAAATGATTGTAGTGTATTTTATATTCTCTCTTGAATTGGTTCAGTAGTTTTAAAGAAGTCTTAGAAAATTTTGATGAATATTGCGGCGACTAGAAAAGTAGATTATTTACAAAACAAAAAACGCTACGTTCGGTAAAGCTCTTTGGTTCGGAAAGGTTTGAGGTTGCTTGTTACGTTTCACACAAATTAATCAAAAACTAATGCGAAGACGAGTGACTTAAGACTTTACGGGACTTTACGTTTATTCATTTTATTCATCCATGTGCAAGACGGATACGAAACAATAGTTGGCGCTGGCATGACGCTCTAAGCCGATTATCAATTAGTTTTCCGTACAGCAGTTGACAGTTTTGCTGCGGAACTTGCCAAAATGTCGAACTATTTCATAATCAGACCAACCAACGATACTTTGCATAGTAAAATAACTCATTCGTTCAATTTTGTGACTAAAATCCAAGTAAAGACTGTCTGTAGTTTCAAAACTCAAATAGCAGAAGGAAGTCTTCGACTGTAAATCTCTTTACAGTCGAAGGTTTTTGTATGCTCCATTGTTTTTCCAGTTTTATGGTCACAAAATACTGTAGATAAACTTCCATTAAATTTTCATTTTACTTTCATTTCATTATATTCAGTTATGATTTTGTACAGTATGTCAGTCGGTTATTTAATAAATTTACTGGCAAAAAGCTATGCTTTGGCGTTTCTTGAATAGTAGCTATATATTCGGTCTCTTACTTCAGGTAGTATTATTATATCTTCTTTGCTTCAGATGCACCTCATAGGTACAAGCGTGGTCGAAGCACGTAATCATGACTGATTGTAAACGGCTTGCATCCAATTCATTTAGGAAATGTGAAATATAACAGCTCGTGTCTCCTCTTTAGGCATAGATTACTATCATCATTGATAGTTTTATTTGGCTGTGTGCTGGGCATAAGACTACGTCTTGTAATCTGTCTTTACCCTGTTACGCTAGCCTCGACCAGCATCCGATCTTGGCAAATAGACAAATTGTCTTTCCACTGATTTATCCTCTCGAAGACGATATAAAGTAGGTATGTGACGAAACAACTAAATAACATGGTTTGCCATATAACACCCTTTGACATGCTAGGGATGCAGGTGTAACCGATATGCTTTTGGATGTCGTTGAACAAAAAAGTCCTCGTTATGAGTAAAAACTACGAGGATGTAATTTGATCGCAATTATACCATTTCCGTATGACACACATTTTTTTGAGACAAGTAGTGCCACAGTTCCATTGCCTTTAAAGTTGTACAAGAGCGAGACGAATTCGTGCAATGAGGGTTCCATAACAGAAGAAAAGATTTTAATTTTGTATCCTTAGCACTACAGACTTAGCACTTGAGTACAAAATTATGTTTTAAATCCGTAAAATATTCCGCAAAACGACGCTTGTGAGTTCACAGTAGAACAATGGAAACTCATTGTTTTGTGGTTTTTCAATTATTATTCATTAAAGTTTTAAAGCGCGCAAAACACACCACATTTTGTGAAAACTTCAGCTGGCTATTATAGTTTACACAACGTAGTATATTGTCTATCGTATATTTTTGCCTAGTCGGCTTTCATCATCATCATTATCAGCCTTAGGACGTCCACTCCAGGTTCATAAAGGCCTCGTCCATATAGGCCTCCTCCAGAGGCTTATACAAAGTACTTTTATTGTTTTTATTATGGAATCGCTTTAGAAAAATCTGATGGCCACAAGAAAACTACTATAGTTTTAGTATTGTGATAATGTCATACTAAGGGCGTATTCTTAGTAATGGGGTCTCACTTTATTGGGAAGTTACGGAACCCTGAAACGTTAAGATAATGAGATGAGTGGCGAATGGTTTCGTTATTAGGAAGTGAGTGCAGATTACGCAATGAGTAATGAGCGCTGTGCAATCGGACGTCATACGAATAAGAAAGTGCGCCGGCGCATGGCGCCTGCTCCCGGATATTTAGGTGAACTAGGCCGATATTGCGCTCTTAGGTTTCCGATCGCTGTTTTTTTAACCAACTTCGTAAAAAGAGGTTCTCAATTCGTCTGTACGTGTGTGTTATGTATGCGATTACTCCGCCAATTAATCATGAACCGATTTTGACGATTCTTTTTCTTGTTGGTTACATCATAATTCGGAGGTGGTTCGGTCCCATTGTAGTTTTATCGAAATCAGCTTAACCGTTTCAAAAAATCAACTATAAAGAGAAAATTACTACGTCGATGACAAATCAATCCGCGCGAACTAATATTTGAAATCTAGGTTTCTACACGGTTGAAGTCGGTTATACCATTTTTGGCGAAAAATTATATTACATATTAACTGTTTTATTGGACTTGATTTCTTATGTTGTGTCTGTATGAAACCCCGCAACAGCTCAGACTTTGTCTTTGACAAGCTTTTGATAGCCTAGTTTTTTTAAATGTTTGGGTGAAAAATAAAATTTCGAAACCCCAAATTAAAAAGCCCATCCAGATGACATCAGTTTTATAATATTAAAATTGTATGAAAATCGGTCCGTTCGTTTGGGAATTATGATGTCATATACAGACACAAATACATAACCCAAACTTATAATAAGTACTATTTTTTTCATCGGGTTAAAACCATTAATATCAATTGATAAATAAATCTATCATAGTATGTATAGCAGATCTATCTATCACCTGCATCGGAAAGTTTTCTCATGTTGTACATCTCGCCAGGTAAAACCGGACGCATACCTGACGCATGTCTCGACTATAAACGGAAATCTTAACCGCATTGATTAGTAGAATGTTAGTCAGCGATCAGAAGTATGGAGTTTATCTGAATCCTGAACCTATCAAAAACTTTACAATAAAAATCACTCTATAGAAATGATCGAATGTCAATGATCAATGTTATGTTTCTCTCATTCATTTTCAGAATTTTCGACCCATTTCTAACAAGAATAATTAAATAAAAACCTTTTTTAAAACAAGCTTTTACTGAAAGCTCGGCTCGTTTGATTCATCTTGGCGAGTACTTGAGACGAATCAAACGAGCCGAAACTCGATGGTCGTTTCGTTACAAAGTTCCTAGGACCACCTTCCAGCTCCATCAAACCATACTAGGCCTATTGAAAGACAAACTATCGTCAAGACGATTCAAATGAGCCCAAATTCGATGAGGTTGTGTCATTTCATTGCAAAGTTCCTTTAGCCACCTTCCAGCTCCATCATCAGATCAGCACCATGTCATCACAATATTGCATTATCACACAATTTACACATGTATGCAAAATTTAAGTTAAGGTGACGCATTGATGAACTATTGTTTCTCAAAAATCGAGTACCGCGCCCCTTCAATCGGACAAATTTTACGCGATCGCGCTCGACAGTGTCGCACTGTCGCGCTGGGCGGCAGTGATTAATTAATTACTCATAATGTACACATTAAAACAAATAACTTCTCGGTCTGTAAAATAGAAAAGTGATCTAGCTATTTTATTCGTAAAAAATAATGGGTTGTTGTCGCTGTTAATTCTGAGCATTCGAATTATTTAACTTTTTTTTTTGGAAAATTTGTAAGTTTTTTTTTAATAAAGCCGGTTACTTTTCAAAATTCTGTCCGGTTCATTAAATTTTTCAATCAATTTCCCTTATCGAAATGATAATGATTCAAATATATTTATATGATATTTGAATCATTATCATTCGTCCTCTCACATCGCGCATTCAAAAGTACTCGTTTTCGTGTTTCTCGGCCCGATGCCTCGTCTTAAATCGGAAACCGGAAAGTAGATCAAATTTAACTTGCAAGATTTGATTACAGACAGACAGACAACGGGACAGGTGAAACTACATAAAAGCTTGTAAAAAGGAGGAAATTCCCAATTCGGCAAATTTTTTCATATATTTTGTGCATATTTTACGTAATTTCTCGTTATTCGTGGGCTGATTCCGGAGTTTCTTGATTTTTTTAATCTTCAGGAGAATTTTACATAAAAATTCAATTCTTTCTTAGTTCACTAGTTTTGATGCAGTTCCAAAAAATCGATGAAACTTTTTGTAGCACCAAATCCAGTTTTAAAGCAGTTTAATTCAGTGTAAGCAAAGGCTTGAGATCTATTGTTGAAAGCTAGTTGTTACGTTTTTATCAAAAAATATTTTTTATCTCATGAGGCCAAACTGGACACATGCGTGCCCCGTGTCTTGCCTATAAATAATCGGACGGCCTAACCATATTGATTAGACGCAAATTATACATCTCCACGGACGCAAAATAATTAGCAAAACCGTGAGTAGTACACTAGTGTAGTAGCTCTAATTACGCTTCAAGGTGGAATAGCAAAATTAGTAAAATGGTTTATAGTTTCTCTATAGGTTTGTAATACAGAGTTGAGAGACTAGCTAGATTTTCTTTTTATTCCAATATATTTTTCGGGATTTTTATATAAAATATACATGACAGTCCCCTTGTATATTCTAACTTATTCTAGCTTACTAAGTACTTAATAGTACTAGCTACGTATTTCGGATCACTTAAGGCGACTCACCAAATCAAATAGCGCTCCGGCTGCGTCAGAGCTAGGGTCAGCGTCTAGCTAGATGCCGGAGATACGAGTACGTTATCTAGACATGTCAAAGTCAGCGATCTATTTGTAAGGGACAGCTGATTGTTTTACGCGATCTTAAGTATGGCCCCATAGCAAACATTGGTAAAAACAAAAAGACGAGTACAGGCATATCCTAAAATATGCTCGTCGTCGTCGAGAAAAATACAATGTATAAACACTTTTTTCTATTGAAAAATTATTAACCATAGGGTCCGTGCTCTTTGTTAGTGAAAATTTACATTTATTTGAATTCTACTGAACAAGGAGAGGCGTTAGTTTAAATTACACTTCTTATATTTTTCTCTTATTAAATTGTCACGTGAATATAACGCGATATTTCTGTTGGTTGTGGATTGATTTGTTTACCTATATCATTTCTATTTGTTTGAGGATACTTGCTTGATGGATCCATTATAATTTTTTCAAACGGTAACACATGCACATACGTAATTACATCCTACCTACATCGTATTTATCATAATCATAGTATGGAATAATTCGACGAAAGCGTGGGTATTACAACACAATTTCCGAAAACTAAATCGATAGATTAATATCAGTGCACGGAAATCTGTCGATGAGTAAATCTAAAAATACTCGTTTCGCCTTCATTACACGTTAGCAAACATGGACTTCGGTAAACATACAAACTAATAAATGTTTCTTACGATGAAACTTTTTGCGTGCGTCCTACGAATCATCAGTTGAGACACAAAACAACGACGGCGTAGAATTCAAACTCCATATATTGCGCGTTCGAGCAACGCACACATAGACATCGCTCACAGACACGAAACCTCGAGACAATCGAAGTTAGTTTCAACTTGTATTAGTATTGTGCCAAGATATAGTCTAACTTCTCCATCCAGAACAGCAAGCCAATGTTAGCGTGCTAACAAGTTGGTACCTTCATGGCCTAGTCCTAGTATCAAGAGTAATTTCCTGTAAAAGGCTTCTATCATGACTAATTGGCTAATAGTTGAAACAACCGTGTGTGACACGTGTTATTAATGCCATAGAATTTCCTGAACAATTGTTGTTCAGGCAATTCTTCTATGCTTGGCTTTTTAAGCATAGTCCACATATTGCGGGTATGAGCTGTGTTTATGCTTGCCTTGTATAGAAAGTTTGTCTTCTGCACTCTGTTTTATGACAAAGCCGTTGAAAGGGCTGCGGTCTGCTCATAAACGCATGTTAGTGTAAATATATTTTATTGGCATATTTTATTGCAAAGCCAAATGTAGACGCAGGGTGTTTACTGTTTGCTTATAATGTTTATACACTCTCAATTATATTCTCACTAGTAGCCTTTTGCGGTTTGACTATAGCTATAAATATAGCGGGTACTATTAGGTTGCCAGACAGAGGTATGTACCTATTGTATAGGAGGAAAAGTAACTTTTAATACTTTTGTAGAAATGTAGAGTTAAGTCGCAAGAGAAAAATTGTACTTGTAGATAGAATAGTTACTACTACACTGCGCTACATGTTTTTTCGCATTTTTAAACAATTCAACTATAAACCTTCCAGGAGATATTATCTAAATGGTTAGTAATGATAAAAAAAACCGGACAAGTGCGAGTCATGGTCGCACATCGAGGGTTCCGTACAAATCCAGAAAATTTCACAAAATTGGGAAGTATGTTGTTAAAATCTCTACATTTTAACCATCGAGAAAAAAGTTTTTTTTTTACTTTTCTCGTCATACATCGAAAATTACACATTGTTAAAATAATTAAAAACCTGTTTTAGCATGTGCTAATGAAGTTCTTTTATATTATACCTTACATGATACGATTTACTCACTTTGAATTTTGAACCCATATTTTGTGAATTTTGAGGCCCTATTTTTTGTGATTTAATTAAAAATGTACAGTTTTCAGATTTATTCCTATATGTGTACTCTGAGTAATGCTTCTCGCCAAATTTCATAGTTCTATGTCAACTGGAAGTACCCTGTAGGTTTTGATTTTTGTGAGGGTCGAAATATGCGGTATTTTTACGACATAAACGGCTCTAACCTTTTTGAACTATAACTGAGAAATGTTTCTTTAGAAAAACACAACTGCAATAGACCATAGATACATATACGTATACATACAGTTTAAATTTCAACTTGATATCTTTAAGCGTTCCCGAGATAAAGAATCTTGGCATACCCACAGACGGACAGACAGACAACAAAGTGATCCCTATAAGGGTTCCGTTTTTTCCGTTTGAGGTACGGAACCCTAAAAATTACGCATCCAAATCTTTGTTTAGAAGTATTAAACGAACACATAGACCTAGTAGGTAAAGCGACTCTGTTTCATACTTTATGTAGATTAAAGTTTATTATAATAGGTTTTTTCTGCCTCTTAAAACGAATGGAAACAAACTACTGGTTTCTATGTATTTCTATGAACTATATTCCTACCCAGCGAGTAGTCCGCGGCAGCGGTTGTATATGTGTCGCCCGACGATACTGTAGTCTGATGCTGTATCGTGCATTCGGCTACGGTACCATACTCTAAGTTAATTGTTTTCGCACTACATATTATTGCAAATTCTAGTATTTCCAATTTAAATTTCGTCCCACAGAAGGGCGATAAGACCAAAATAAACACAATCAAAGCATTAATCCCACGCCACACCTACGCAGTTATGAATGTTTTGAATGTTTGTAATTTGAGCCATTACCCCTAGTACAAGATTTTTACCTACTCGATCGAGTGGCAGTGAACAGTTTGCAATGAAATCAATTTACGTCTTCAAGGGCGCTGTACAAATGTTGTCTAAAAATCCACTGCGCGTTAAATCTGTACTATACTAGCCTTTTTTAAATAGTCTACTGCAGGACGTAGGCCTATCCACGAAGGGTGATTAAGCCATATCCACCACGCTGGCCCAGTGCGGGGTGGTGGATTAACATCCATCGAAAGTCTTCTAAGAACGTAAGCAGGTTGCCTCACGCACGATGTTTTCTTTCACTGAAAAGCCAGGGCTGTGAAATTCGGTACATAAATTTCAAATAACTCATTGGTACGGAGACCGGGATTTTAACCTTCGGCCTCACGATTATAAGGCTTTAAATCTAGTAACGAAGAAACGTGAATTCGTATAGGCCGGGTAACTAGTCTTAGGGTTCTATAATTGAATCATTAGAATGGCTGAATGTATGCGAGTATCAAGAGGCCGAGTAAGAGGAGCAAAATCTATGTTTATGCGATAGGTTCAAAAATAAAGCCCCTTGATTCAAAGTTTTGTAAGCCCCCTAAAGCGCTCTGACATGGCTAAACGGTCAAAACAACCGAGTCAGAGGCCTTCAGGTGGCTTAAACACTCTGACATCAAGGCTAGCTTAAACTTAGTTACTTTTACTGGGACTTACAATTAAGCAAGTGAAAATCTCGTACTAAGGGTAGTAATCTCACCTTTAACCAACTCTTGGTGGTAAAATTCTAGAGTAACTTTCGTAATTTTCATTTTCGCACTTAGCTGCTTATGCTTTGTGAAAGTTGAACGAGGTGCCTTAATTTGATCTTTTGTTACGAGTTTTCTTTGACTTTCAGTGTAAGATTACATTAAATTGGGCAAATATTTCAGGTTAGTACTGAAATTACTTCACAAACTTAGGCTACGCTTGCCGCTACGTAGTCTCCATTCAAGAAATTTACGGCACCATCGGCAACCATCATCATCATCATCATCCATCCATCAGCCAAAGGACGTCCACTGCTGGACATAGGCCTCCCCTATGGATCTCCAATAAGACCGGTTGATAGCGGCTTACATCCAGCGCGATCCTGCGGTTTTAATGAGGTCATCTGTCCACCTTGTGGGTGGACGTCCTACGCTGCGCTTGCCGGTACGTGGTCTCCACTCGAGAACTTTTCGAGTATATTTTCGATTACTACTAATATACACGGATACAAGTTATTCGCAGATACTCGAAATGAGCTTTGCCCATTGCCACTGCAACTTGTTAAACCGCCGGGTCATGTTGGTATCATCATCATCCGCAGCCTTCTCTGTCCCACTGCTGGGTATAGGCCTGTTTCTTACGGTGCCATTTGTCTCGGTCCTGTGCTAATCGTGTCCAAATTCGACCTGCGATTTTCACAATATCGTCGACCACATTACACTTCTTAGCGTTTGTGAAGTTAACTACAACTTGTAGTTAACTTGTAACTTGCGCTTTGCCTCGCCTCATGTTCACAAACGCCAAGAACTTTGATTCGGCCTATAACTTTGGTTCGTCGATTGTCTCATCGGTTCAGTCCACAGGTTCTGCGCCAGCGTGGCGATTATTGTCTAATCATCTATTGTGGGTACGCCTATGTTCAGTAGCCTGAGACCGAGAACAATGGCATAAGGGAGTGAAAGTTTACCCAGCTAGTCGATATTGACTGATGATGCTGATACATATAGATACGAATAATGTTTACGTACTTGTGCCTATGACCATTTGTGGATAGGCCTACGTCCTGTAGTGGACTATTGACAGGCTGGTACAATACAGTACTTATTTATGCTTATTTTGCCTTACTAATCTATTATTTTGCTAAAACCTGTATCAAACTTTTTATAGGCTGTGAACACGAGGCGAGTGCGCAAATAGCAATATACTCATAATATGTCAGCGTCGCAAAAGAGGGGATGCGCAGTTTATAGCTAACTTCACAGACACCGAGTAGTTTGATTCGCCCAAGAGTATACTTTTTTGCACTCACTACCACATTATCCACATGTATTGCTACATTTTACGCACACAATTTTTTATTATAAACAAACCACGAGCCCGCCAATTTCAAGGCCAGTCTGAACATAACTAACAATGCCTTTTGCGTAAATAAGGTGTAAAGAAAAACGCTTCTATGGAAATGCTAAACAGTAAATATTAGCGGCTGTTTACGTTATCTAGTTAGATTAGACAGGCGTCTGATAGCTCTACCTTAATCAGAACTACGCTTTTCTTCGAAATATTTCACTAATTTACGCTTTTCTTCGAAATATTTCAATACTAAGAATAATATTTATAAAGAGGTGTTTAGCTGCCAAAACAGCGGTGGGATACGTAACAAAGTTTCGCGATTGTTCACGAATTCATACCTAATCACTTTTACTTATTCCATAATTATATTAGCTTAATTAATACATTGTTAAAATTAGCTTAGCTCTGTATTCATATTCTACAGCTGAACTTTTTTCATTAGCAGAAGTCCCTATAAACTACCACGTTGGCCAGATGCCGGTTGATAGATTTTACATGTCATCAAGAGGTTGGAGTACTTTAAGTCATGCCGGTTTTCTCACAATGTTTTCCTCCGTCATTTGAAGTTTGAGGAAATCAACAAACTGCACATAATATGAATTTTTTTCATTTTTTAGGGTTCCGTACCTTAAACGGAAAAAACGGAACCCTTATAGGATCACTTTGTTGTCTGTCTGTCCGTCTGTGTGTATGTCAAGACTCTTTATCTCGGGAACGCGTAAAGATATCGAGGTGAAATTTAAACTGTATACGTATATCTTGCAGTTGTGTAAAAGAAAAACTTCTCAGTTATCGTTTAAAAAGTTTGAGGCGTTTATGTCGTAAAAAACAACATATTTCGACACTCACAAAAATCAAAACCTACAGGGTACTTCCCGTTAACATAGAACTATGAAATTTGGCGAAAAGCATTGTCTCAGAGTACACATATAGGAATAAATCTGAAAACTGTACATTTTTATTTAAATTACAAAAAAATAGAGCCTCAAAATTCACAAAATATGGGTTCAAAATTCAAAGTGAGTAAATCGTATCATTTAAGGTATCATATAAAAGAACTTCATTAGCACATGCTACAACAGGTTTTTAATTATTTTAACAACGTGCTTGTACGGAACCCTCGATGTGCGATCCTGACTCGCACTTGTCCGATAAAGCTGCGCGTTGATTTGGTTTCGCGCAGCTCGCAGCTAACTTCACATTCGCTAACTTGTATGATTAGGCCTATGCATAGTTTTAGAAATCTGTCTTCGTTTTACGCCTTCATAACTTCTACGACATCGTTATTATATTTGTTGACTAATTTATCCTTTCTCTCATTCCAGAAAAACGAACCGCCTTGAAGAGGCCCTTAATATCTTCGACACAATCGTGAACAACGTCAACTTCAAAGGTATCTCTATAATACTGTTCCTGAACAAGTCAGACTTACTAGCGAAGAAGGTCGCCAGCCCAGAAACGGACATACGCTGGTACTACCCACAGTTCGCCGGAGACCCCCACAACCTCAGAGACGTACAAATGTTCCTTTTAAATATGTTCGCCAACGTACGCAGGGAACCCAAGACGACGTTATACCACCACTTCACGACTGCCATAGACACTAAGAACATTGAAGTGGTCTTCAATTCCGTCAAAGACACGATATTGAATCGCAATCTGGAATCTCTGATGCTTCAGTGACGAAACGAGACTGTGAAGCGGAACTGTTTAAATGTGATAAAATTTTGGCAATATTTTATTCTTGCGCAGAATGTTTCCATTCGTTTATGTTAGTTAGCGGACGACAAAAGACATGGGGACGGTAGTCGGGCCTCGAGGCCTATGTAGGGATACGGGCCGTAACGATACAGTGCATGTAAAGTGGGAAAACTAGTGTTGCCTTTTAAAAGAAACAATTACCGCAAAAATATTCTAGACACTAAACAATTGTTTATGGTTGCAGCACACCTATTCGGAACATATTCGAAACATAAAGTGATTGTGACAGAAAAAAAAGGATTGAAGCGATTATGAATTTCCACATTTTGTAAGTGTGTTGTGGTGTGACCATTATATTGTATATTGGTAAAAAATGATGAAGTAAAACAAAAAAAAAAAAATATTTTGATTGCGATAAGAGACGAACTTACAGTATAAACTGTCAAGCTGTCGATTTTTATAGATTAGAAAATAAAAATTAAAAAATGAAGTTTTCCCACTGATCGTTACACTGTGTCTATTTATTTATTTACCAAAATGTGTAGCTATTGTTTGGTGAAGTAATTAGCACTTGTACCTTTTCTAATATCAGTATACATATTTATAACTAGTGCACGTTGAATATGACCACTTTTGTACAGAACTATATACGCGAGTAAATCATTTAGGCTTAGTAGTGATTTTACTCAATACTAGTTTAGCTGAAACAAATAGATTGTACGCAATCGGTTAGAATTATTTATTAAAACCGTTGATCTACAATAACATGGATTTTGGGACTAGAACACAATTCACTACGCTGTCTGGAGTTTTGTTACCTGTCTCGTAATCTATTTCTTTTATAATTATCATTGCATAAAAACCATTGGCAAAGTAAATAGTTTCAATCATTTTATAGTTAATTTGACAGGGTCTAAATCAGTTTCCTGCATTTTCAAGATTTTTTTGTCAAGCTTTTTTTTTTTCAAATGGTATTAGTGTCAATATCCATGTTTGTAGATCGACGATTAAAATCAACTATATGGGTTGATTTGTATCGAATATTGGTCCTTGATATAGCAGTGCCAAGTTGACTAGATGTGAAATGTTAAGATATCGCGCCGTCGAGTTATCTTATGGTCCAAATGTTGAAATGTCCACAAATTATCTTATTGAACTCGATGGTAATAAGGCAGAAGGCACATTAGGACAAAATGTCTGATGTAATAAATTAGGGCATTTGCGCACCGCACGCTGCATGTTTTTTGTTTGCAATGTGGTTAAAAAAGGTATGACCACACAATTCATAAGATGTAAGAGATTATGGTAGACAACAACATCTAACATTTAATATAACAGGCTCTCACTCGAAGCTTCCGAAAGAGGTTTTTAGTTGAGACAATCAACACAACAAAATTCTCAACAACACTTGTGTACGTGACAATGTAGCGATATGTGTGCGGCATACCTTAAAATTAATATCATTTCTTTGTTCTGTTTTGTTATATTAGTTTTCTCAGTTATATGTAAACATAGACGGATTTGGATTATAGTTATGTCGACATTACATTTATTATTTTAAGCGCCACGCCACAAATTATTATTTTATGTCGCCCGGTTTTTTGTCGGCTATAGACTTCGTTGGCGCCCGAAAGCCCTGCCCCCCCCGACCGCCTAAGCAATAGCAATCGTTTATGACTTCATTTTAGTCATTTGACACCGCCTATGTGACGTTAGCCATCAATTGCTTTGCGCGGATTGCGAAAGCAATCGTTGAATGAACAACTTTGATGGCTAACGTCACATAGGCGGTGCCAAATGACTAAAATGAAGTCATAAACGATTGCTATTACGATTGCTATTGCTTAGGCGGTCGGGGGGCTGGTCCAGTACAGGTGACTTTAGCGCTCAAAATGTTTAAAGTAACTAATATTCAGTTGTTTTTGGACATTGTGTCGCATTGTACCTTCTGCCGAAATGTTCGTTGAAAATGTTGAATTGTTATCAATTAGAAGTAGTCACATAAATGCTCTTATAGGGTGCCACTGACAAGCAAATATAAGCCTTCTTATTGGGAAGGATTTTTATATTAAATCCCCCGAGGGAATAAAAAATGTACATAATTTGAGATAGCTGTGATGAAATTTGTATAAAATATTTGGCTGTAAACAGCAACGAAATTTGACGATTTTTTATTCTGACGCTGCTAACTGGCGATTTTCGGTCTGTCAGTGCTTTGTGTACATTTGTCACGTATTTTATCTAACCGTATTTTGATCCCCACGCTTCCACTTTATTAAATTTCATTTTATGGAGCCCGGTCAACTATAGCGATCTTATGTTAAAACAGTGTTTTTTTTTCGATGATTCATAACGACGTACTAGTAAATGATATTGCAAAAGAAACAAATTATTACGAGTAAGTTCATTGCATAGATACGCCAATCTATAACATGACCTTGTCATGATTTAAATCGGTTTTTTTATCTATATTTATTTAATTTGCTGCAGCTACTACAAGGATATATTGTAATATGTATAGATATAATTATTATAAAGATGTGTCACATAGAATGATTCCTAATTTAGACAATCTATATAATCTTCTAAAACACCTGTCTGTATTACAATATTTTAAAATTATTTCTAACTAGCGACCCGCCCCGGCTTCGCACAGGTGTATTATACATATAAACCTTCCGCGTATACGCTGCGTAGTTTTCAAGATTTAAGCATACATGGGGACAGACAGCGGGAAGGGACTTTGTTTTATACTATGTAGTGATAAATAATAACCTAATAGCTCCCAACTATTAACAGCCACCAAAATATTACGTATATATGATTTTTTTATATTTTTTCGAGTTGAGAGTTAATTTTCAGTGTAGCCAATGTACACATAGCACTGGTTTGGATGTTATACTTGAATTTGATAAATTGTGTTGTCACAAATCTCATGGCTCAATTTAATTTTGAATTTCGATATTGCTGCTATTTTTCATCTGATGATTAGTTGGGACAGTACCGTGGATCAAATTTTGAAGTAGATTTGAAACCAATATATAGGCCGTATCAAACATCAGAGTGTCAAGTGGGAGATTTGCAAATCAAATCGAATTACTTTTACGTCGCGAAGACCGAGCGCGCCGCGCACACACGCGAGCACATTGACACACACGCTTGAATTAGCCAATCACATACGTTGCCGCGCTCGTGTTCGATCGGTTTGGCGCTCGTTACATTACCGTAAAAAATACTCACACTTAGCTATTCAGTTTTCTGTACGTGACACAAGATGGCGCTGTGCCATTTCCATAGAAATCACATCAAACGTTAACGCGGTCGAGCTCGAGCGAAAATCTCGCACTTAGCCCTCTGAAGTTAGCTACGACCTGCGTTAAACCCAATCCTTGCTAGCTATTCAGTGAGCTTCATTCAGGATTGGGTTTTGCGCATCTTGTAGCCAACATCAGCTGCCAATAAATTTGATTCGGTCTATATCTATTTTCAATAATTTGGATATGCAAAACAATGTAAAAATGGCTACTGTACTAACTCCCAACTACTTAAAGATTTACGATAAATTCCGTCCCTTGGCACAACTTAAAGCAAAGACGTGTAATCTCAGACTTCTGTCTTATAAGTACAACTTTTTATTTTTTTATTTTTACGTATAAAGTAGCGATAAAGCTAGTTTTATTGCCCTTGTGAATAAGAACTTGTCTTAACTTTAGATATTTTTTTTTGTAAATATAATGTGTATTGTAATTTATACAGTGTGTAAATAAAATATATTTTTTAATATAAACGCGGTTTAAATTATATAAATATTAATAGTTCGTGGCCTATTTATATGGGAATATATACTTTTAGGCACCTGCCTCGCTTATCTACCACCGTAAGACCAAATGTTTTCTAACAATATATTAAAACAAGTTCTTATTTACAATTATTTATTTACAAATACAATTCAACCGCACACTAAGGTTTAGAATTATTATACAAATTAGTCTCATCCGATTTGTACGGTGTGATTTTTTTATAATAATATAGTTCATTTTGGATTGAAAGTTGAGCAGGGGTCGTACCAAGAACTCTAAACTTTTACTTTGACTTGTGTCTTACGTTCTCATGTTCAGAATGTTTTTAACGGATTTGATTGTACACATCATTATGACCTAATTTTATCATGGAACTTACTTTGAAATCTTAAATGTATCTGCTGTGCCATACATTTCGTCGAAATTGAATGATTTTTCTATGGAACACCTCTTTTATTGCTATTTCATTAGTTGTTGTTCATTGTACCAATAAAGTTGGCTATAATGATGAGCATAACTAACAACAAAAACATGACTGTCGTTTAAAACGAGAAAACCAAGACTTTTGTTCCAAGTCTATGTTTTGAATTAATATTTAGTGTATTTCCGCTATCTTGTTGTAGGCAAATAAGTTTAAGGGCATTAAGTGCATTAAGGACATTTATGGAAAAAAAAAATTACAAACAATTACTAATATTACAATAATTATACATTTAAAAACTTAATTTTACAAAATAGAATAAATAATAATAAATATCACTTATTTTCACTACACTCTATATTATATATATTTTTAAAAATAGTACAATAATAATCCGTTAACAACTAATAAATATTATAAAAATCTTTTAAAAATAATATGACAAAATATTGAAAACACTTCACTAATAAATAACACCCTTATTCTCACTGCACTACACTCTGTTCGACACGTGTTTCGCCTCTCAACGAGGCATCTTCAGGACCTGTTGACTCTTCGAGGTTCTTTCTTGCGAGCGACCTCGAAGAGTCAACAGGTCCTGAAGATGCCTCGTTGAGAGGCGAAACACGTGTCGAACAGAGTGTAGTGCAGTGAGAATAAGGGTGTTATTTATTAGTGAAGTGTTTTCAATATTTTGTCATATTATTTTTAAAAGATTTTTATAATATTTATTAGTTGTTAACGGATTATTATTGTACTATTTTTAAAAATATATATAATATAGAGTGTAGTGAAAATAAGTGATATTTATTATTATTTATTCTATTTTGTAAAATTAAGTTTTTAAATGTATAATTATTGTAATATTAGTAATTGTTTGTAATTTTTTTTTTCCATAAATGTCCTTAATGCACTTAATGCCCTTAAACTTATTTGCCTACAACAAGATAGCGGAAATACACTAAATATTAATTCAAAACATAGATTTGAAGATGAATTTCCGCAAAGTAACGCCTGATTCAATCAACTATTTTGTTCCAAGATTTTTGTTGTGCCCGAAATTGCACAACGGACTTCAAACGTATACAGTATTCGAATAGTTTGCACGAATCGATGTGTCCATGTAGTAATTTTTACTTTATTATCAATATTTCAAAAACGGCTTTGCCGATTTCGATAAAATATAAATTGGACCACCTCTGAAATATGACAAATATTAATAAAAAAACAAGGTTTTAATGCTGGTAATTGCGGCTATAACGTACCGAGTTTTTGTAACGTATTAGGTACAGAAGATTTATATGAGTACCGAAATCGCGTCGAATGATATTAATAATGTTAACAGACACAAACCAGTATACATATAGTGCAGTCCACGAAGACGTGCCCCACTATTCCTCCTAACCGTTTACAGTACATGTGTGCAAGCTTCCGTCAATGTACACACTAATTACCTATGAATGCACACGCACACTACATTGAATACTGACGCTCGGAGAAAACTCCCCGCACCCCGCGATCCCCTAAACCAAAATTTGGTGGAGCGCTTCGTGGATTGCACTATCTATAGTTCAGAGTTACTGGTACGCTCCTAAAAATATTAACAAAATGTGGTCTCGAAATTTTCTAGTTATATACCCTCATTTGTGTGTATGGAATATGATCTGATGTTAAGTGAATCACGCATAATCGGCGTACATAATAAGTACTCATCTAGTTAAGTTTCATGAACTACTTTATTTATTCGTTTGTGGACCTAAGTAGCTTTATAATATAGTTTTTTTTTACAATATCGAAGTAGAAACATCTATTTATTTATGTACTTGTAAAATATATCGGTCCCTTGAGGCTATATTGTACATACCTCGTAACTTTATTTAGTATGTACATTGGTTTTTAGTATTACTTGTAGGATTATTTTTCTGGATGTTCGTTTGGTGATTGTGGATCTAATTTCTTTCTTTTCGTGATAAATTTTGCATTTAGTAGTGCCATTGCGTGATGCACAGTGTTGCCGGTATACAGTGTGCTTAGGGCATTAAAGTGTATAACAATAATATTATATCATCAATCGCCTTGTTGAGTCTACAACTGAAACAAGCTGAACGCTAAGGCCGATCGTGCCGATTCGTTCCTCTATTGCTTGTTCCGAGCTCTCGCTTGCACGCTCGTCTCAGGCAGAATGTGACACTTTTTCGTGCGTGCAGTCGGCGTTCATCGACTTATAAGATGTTATCGCGTTAAAAATAACTGAGCTATCAATGTTCATTTGTTTAATTTTCACTCGACACGTTATTGTAAAACTGACTATTGGTAACATTTTTTTGTACAACATTTTTGACTCTACATAGATATCAAATGTAAAGTCACTGATGATATGGAAATGTATCAACATTTTAATGTCGTAAGCTACACCCTGTATAATGAAAATCACATGTAGGTATATGTTACTTACTCAAGTACTTGCTCAAAGAAATTTATAAGAATCGACATCATTTTTGTAATACATAAACAAAGATTTGACATGTTTCGATTTGACTCGAAAATTCGTGCCGAATATAAGTTAATTTTCAAAATCATACTGCTCTTGCTCTAATAATTCATACAAGATGTTTTGTGGAATGCAAGGACTTTAAGATATGTAGGCTTATGATAATGAACAACTTTTACGTTGGTGATTGGTTTTACTTGAACGTTGGTCCCATAGGACCAACATAAAAAAACAAATCAGATATTCCGTACAAAAGGTTCGTAGACTCTCTATTTCGTAATTGGTCCCATAGTTAAAGCTAATGATAAATAATGATGAGCATATACAACTCTGAAAGACCCTGCCTTTTACAAAACACCTTGTATAACCAATAAATATAATTCTTGCTCATGTTTAACATATTTATTCTTAAAACTTCTATAATTTTAATCAAACAAAACGGTCATAATAATGCGGTATACCTTATACGTAGATAGTTGTAATAAATTAATGCTTTTTGCTAATTCTACTGTATTATGTACTACTATAATATTCATTTTCAGTCATACATTATCTTGTAGCTTTTGATACAATTTGTATTGTAATTTTGTTATAATGTATACTTATCATTTATATACATACATTTTATTTTATACAGGATGACTGATGAACGTGAAACACTTCAAATATACTAGCCGCAGTATTAATAAAGCATACCTATTTTTAAGTAGTTAGTGTGTTTTGCTTCTTTCTTTCTTTGTCAATTTTCGTTCTAAATATTCATAAAATTTTGTTCGAACACAATAATAGTCTAGAACATTGTGTCCAGTCAGCCTGTATAGACTATGTACTAAAATCTAACTTTCATGTAACATATTTTTGAAACCATTTTCACAATATAACTATTATAACGATACTGCTGAAAATGTAAACGAAAAAATGGCCTTAATTTCATTATCTAAACTTTCCGATGCTATCCAGCCTTAATAATACTTAATATGATAAATGATAATGGTTGTAGCACATTTATCAGATCTGAATTTGCGATTTAATTTAGCTCTATGAGATGAAACAACTGGAATTAATGTGAAACTGCAAAAGCTGTCACGAAACATCCGATTCCGTCCGAGCTCCGATTGGTGAAGCAAACAACACCCCTAGCATGGAAAAATGATAAGACTCCGCGCCACCACTAAACTCCGACGTCAGAATTAGGGAACTAAGTGCTACGGTAACTAAGAACTAAGGAACTAAGCGATTGAGGCGCCAAGTCTATCGGACTTTGGTGGTGGCGCGGAGTCTAAAAATCATTCTATCGGCTTTAATTGTCAATTCATATTTTGTTTCCGCTTCGAGGGGATACATTAGTGAAAAAATATTCATCTATTTGCCATGATAGAGATGCAGGTGTGATGTTTTGACATCACGCAAGGAATAACGGATAGGTTACTGCCCACTCATTCAGATTTATCTCATATTAGTGAAATTGGGCCATTGATAAAATGAGTACTGATTGCTTCTACGGGCGATCCATATCCGATATGTGTGCTGTAACCATAAATACTTGACTAGGCGCGTCTTTAGACTACATATATCTTGACGACTGTAAATGCGTTATATAATATTGGACCTTCTGTCTCTGACTTGTAAATCTACATTTAAGTATCTAGTTGGAATAGTGCACAAATGCTTGCTCTAGAGGTATGATAAATCGATATAAATATCGAATATTTAGACAGCGACTGAGCAGAATTATCCGATAAATCAGACTTGTAATCTTTTTAGAGTTTATTCAAGGCGTCGATACTTTTATCAAGATGCTAACTCTAAAATTGTTGTCTTCTCTCTGTCTCGTTTATGAAAATGAAAAGAAGTGCGAATAGTTTTTGTATTATCTCAATAAATCGGTTTGTCGAAATTGTCTAATACCTATTACTATTATAGCTATGATTTACAGCTTTGATTGAATTGTTTGCGTGCCCATTAAATATACCTATCAAATTGTGGTCCAAGTTGCGCTAACAGTGCTAATGACGACAATGTCGACAATAGCGCTAAAGCAAACTAACACAACTCTGAAAGATCTTATATTTGGACCGCAATCTTAAGCTCTGCTTTCCTAATAGTGGTGTCCGTCATATAAAGGCTGGAATACAGCGGCGAAGGCATCACTAGAACGTTGCCTAAGTAAACAAAACGACGCAGTTTCCTAGATATAGAATAACCTATTTATATATTCTAAAATTGACACTGAACTCAGGGATAATTTATAACGTCAGTAATAAAATATTACGGCCGTTATGTGACGACACCGCTATCCATGCAAACCAGAGTTTTAGAAGCCCTCTTTATAAAAGTATTGGGGCTTACTGTTACAATCATTATAGTTATATAGAAATAAGATAACGCATCATGTTGGCCTATATGGGATTACGCACATAGCTCCCAAGCTACACTTATACAAGGTGACTTTTTACAACGTTAACTTCAATTGTGAAAAAGAAGTCGATATTGGCATATACAAAAAGTCACCAGGTATAAATGATTAATAAGCAGTTAGTATAATTGTTACGAATTTCATACGTTACATTTACACTCTTAATATACCTACCTACTAGAGTGTGGACAATATATTTTGGAACAACTATATATTTTATAAACAACAATAATATAATATTGTACAGTGTAATAAATTATCCTGCATGTACACGTTTTGTTTTTATTTCCTTTTCGTAACGGAGCGTCTCATGTTGTATGTATTTGCTAATGTTAGATTTTTTCAATTTATATGCTAAAAGTATTGATTTTCATTTGAATAACCTACTCTATCTAGCAGGGATGAAGAATATGAGAGATAGTAGGAACTTTTATATAAGGTCCGAAAAACCTGATGAAGTTTTGCTTATTACCTACTTACTAACATCCCAAAAGTGAGAGCAGTATTCCATGCAAGACCTGACTTGTGCTTTATAAAGGCTAAGTAGTTGCTCAGGTGTGAAATACCGTCTCACCTTAGAGAGAACACCAAGTTTTTGGAGGCTAACTAGGCTTTTGACTCTATGTAAGAGCCAAAGTTAAGAGTCGATGAGAGCGAAACTCCTAATAGTTCCAAGCTGTCAGTTACAGGAACGGAGACACCTCGGAAAGCGGGAGACAATTGGAAGGGTCTCTTTTTGGCCGAAACCAAACAGCCTTGAGTCTTCGTGGCATTAAACTTGACCAGGTTAGCTTCACCCCAGTCAGACACCGCCTCCAGACGAGTTGAGCCGTTTGACCATAGCCTTTCTGAGTGACTCGATCTGTGACCCGCTGGTTCTCGCATCGGATGTGTAGCTCTCCACGACAGTACTGTTGTCTGCGTACCCAAAGATCCCGGGCTTTAGCAGATCATTGATATGCAGTAGGACGTCATTGCTTCTCAGATAAAAAATACTTGCACAATACTAATTAAAATTCTCGCTCTCTGTAGGACCATCAGCAGGTTAGCATCACCCCAGTCAGACACCGCCTGCAGACTCAAGTTGAGCCGTTTGACCATAGCCTTTCTGAGTGACTCGATCTGTGACCCGCTGGTTCTCGCATCGGATGTGTAGCTCTCCACGACAGTACTGTCGTCTGCGTACCCAAAGATCCCGGGCTTTAGCAGATCATTGAATTATGCAGTAGGACGTCATTGCTTCTCAGATAAAAAATACTTGCACAATACTAATTAAAAGACTCTCTGTAGCTCGCTTACGTAGGTAATAACGTTTTATAAATCGAAGAGCACCGGCTGTACGCACGAAAAAGCATGACCCTTTGTCACGTTCCGCCATTTTATCTAGAAACGTTGCCCTTCAATAGAGAACACTTCCCCTGGCGAGCTCCGCACGAACTCTATCTACCACTTTTGTATCTAGGTATTAATTGAGATATGTAGGTTAATTACAAGTGAAAGACCTAAACAAAAATGCATTCTAGTAGAGAAACATTATGTCATCTGTATCACTAGTAAGTAAACACCTACCTAACTGACATGGCTAAACGGTTAATTAATCGGGATCTACACTTAATCGTGTCATCTGAGCCACGGTAACGCTCAGTTGTGAATGCCTCCTGCGGCCATACATCCGTAGACTGACCGTGCTGCACGTTGCTTAACTTTATTACAGAGTAGCTGCCCATCCCGGCTTCGCCCAGGTACGGTTGTTATAGCTGCAAACCTTCTCGTTGAAACACTTAAAAAGATAGTAAAAACATCATTCAAACCTGTCTGTACCTAGTTTGGAAGATGCGGTTACACAGACGGGCAGACATATACACAGAAATAGCGACTTCATTTTCTTTATAGGTACTATGTAGTGATGCTAGTAATAAATATGTAGGTATAATTATAAATCTTGCGTGATGCTAGTAATAAATATGTAGGTATAAATCTTGCAAACAAAGCAACCTGGCATTCCAGCACCGCTAAGCTAATCAAGCCAGCCAAAATTTCATCAAACACGCAATAAAACGCCATAATCCTTGAACAGCGGCAATAAGTAAACATGACTTCGTATTACGTCAAATTTCCCTGGAGTTTAAAAACGTAATTGCTTCATTAGCTCATTAGAATTGTGAGAATTGCAGGGCATTAATAACGGGGTCACAGCTGCTTCGTATTCATCACGAGAGATTAACTCTTACCTAATATTTTTTTACATTTAGCCGCTTGACGGAAGGGCCAATTTATTTGTGATAGACTTGAGCAGAAGCGGACCCAAAATTTAGTTCGGAAGGAGCTTGATTTTGGTTTGTCTTTATCAACAGCAAACAGATCGGATCCATGATAGAGAGGATAATTCAAAGTTTTTAATTTTAATGCATTTTAAGACTTACGTACCTAACCAAAGTACTTACTTAATGCTTACGTCGATGTGGCCAAGCTGCTGGCTTTTTTGGAGGTCACTAGGTGGCTGGTACCAAGTTGGTTGATAAATTTGATACTCGGTAGAGTCAGACATTTCCGAAAATTAATGTAACCACTCCCAAACTAAAATCCTGAATGCGTCAAGCTTTTTCTTTGCAGTATCTAATCTCGCTTTTGAAATCGGAATCGACTTTGAGGGCAGTAGGTACCTACCTGTTTCCAATAGGTTATTCCGCTGTACCTACCCATGATGGTCCTACAGAGAGCGAGACTTTTAATTAGTATTGTGTAAGTATTTTTATCTGAGAAGCAATGACGTCCTACTGCATATCAATAATCTGCTAAAAGCCCGGGATCTTTGGGTACGCAAACGACAGTACAGTCGTGGAGAGCTACACATCCGATGCGAGAACCAGCGAGCCACAGATCGAGTCACTCAGAAAGGCTATGGTCGAACGGCTCAACTCGAGTCTGGAGGCGGTGTCTGACTGGGGTGAAGCTAACCTGGGCAAGTTTAATCCCACGAAGACTCGAGGCTGTTTGGTTTCGGCCAAAAAGAGACCCTTCCAAATTGTCTCCCGCTTTCCGCGGTGTCTCCGTTCCTGTAACTGGCAACTTGGAACTATTAGGAGTTTCGCTCTCATCGACTCTTAAGTTTGGCTCTTACATAGAGTCAAAAGCCCAATTAGCCTCCAAAAAACTTGGTGTTCTCTCTAAGGTTAGACGGTATTTCACACCTGAACAACTACTTAGCCTTTATAAAGCAAAAGTCAGGTCTTGCATGGAATACTGCTCTCACCTTTGGGATGGCTCTGCCAAATATCAACTGGAGGCTCTGGAGTCGATTGAGCGGCGAGGCAGGAGGCTGATTGATAACGACACCTTGACTGAGTCGCAGCTGCAAAGTCTTGAGCATCGACGTATTTGTCGGATTTACTTCGGAGAGTGCGCTCAGGAGTTGCACAATCTGGTCCCACCTGCCCCTTTCTTCTATCGAACGGCTAGTCAGACGCGACCAAAGCGCTACCCTTTTATGGTGGACATTCCGCGCGTTAGAACAAAGCGTTTCGAATCCTCATTCCTCATACGAACAGCCAGAATGTGGAACGCTTTGCCTGGGTCTGTCTTCCCGCTGAAGTACAACGTGGGTGTCTTCAAATACCGAGTAAATAGGTATCTTCTAGGTAAGCGTGCTACACCCTAGACCGCATATCTGCTCAACATCAGGCAGTATGTAGTCAAACGCAAACCTACAAAAGAATAAAAAAAGAGATAAATCTGTTATATAAAAATTAAATTGGTAGGTACCTATTTTTTGCGTTGTATTGTTTAACTATTCAATTAATGATAAGAAGGATCGTTACTTAGTGATTAGAAACGTGCAATAGTAGCGCGTTTTTAATTTAGACTAATTTCTTTTTGAACTTATATTTTGTCAAGCTGCGCTGGCTTAATTACTACTGTAATGTACCTACCAGCCTTTTTAATAGTCCACTGCAGGACGTAGGCCTACCCACGAAGGGTGATTGAGCCTTATCCACCACGCTGGCCCAGAGTTTGTTGGTAGATTCACATAATTATGCTATCGAATTTCTACGGACATAATGCAGATTTTATCACGGTGTTTTCCTTCATCGAAAAGATGAAGATCATGGTGTGAAAATCATGTGTACATAAATAAAATTACTTACTTGTTTAAAAAATAACAAGCAATTATTGAAGTTCAATTATTTTTATATCTATTTTTGTGATTTATAAATTATTACATCATTGTAATTAATGTTTAAGAATCATTGTGTTTATCATTTGACGAGTAATTTGCCATTTTACCAATAAATGACTTACCTATGACTCATTAGGTAGGTAGGTACCTACACTTCCATGTAACCATGCAAAGTATCAGGCAAATCGAATAGCTGGCTAGTAAAAGCGTAGGTAATTCCTTTTGGCTTTTACCAGCCTGTCCACCTTTATGAAAGATTTTCATGGCACATGGCACTAAAACGCTCTGCGAGCCTAATTTCGTTGTAGGTGTATTTATTACCAGTGAGCTCTATTTCCATGGATTCTGAGCCTTCATAGTTACTATCTGTCAATAAATATGCCACTTTTACGCGTATTTTATGCGATATCGGATATAATACAATAAAAACGAGAATGTTATGGTATGGGGTTACTTACGACCGCGTTTATACCTTCCGGGTAAACTCTTGTTTATTTTGGTCACAATGTTACTGCTTCGCAGATTCTTGGTGGTTTGTCTCAACCAACAAATATTCGAAAACAAAAATAACCTAGATTAGCTTAGTACTTAATCTATTCATCGGTTCATTTACTTTTCACTTTTAAAAGCAAGGGTCTTGTCCGTGTAGAAAATTCCTCGCCTCACGGTTTTCAGGTGAAACATTTGTGATGATAGTACCTATAAATACTCCGTTCCATGACCACTGAGAACTAGAGCCGCGGTGACTTTTGACGATATAAATAGGTACCTAATAGGTTTGCTTTAAAAATATCACTATATATAAATGCGTGCTGAAAATAGGTAATAATTAAGTATGTATTATTTTTTCGACTTGTGCCAAATTCTTCAATAGATTTTAACTGATCCAATCTCAGCGATTATGGAACGGACTATATGTGTACCTAATGATTGTAGGATACGAGTTTTTGATCAGTTATAGGTTACAGGTATCTAGAGTAGGTACTTAATAGGTTTCCTCCCTTTTTTTCTTTTTTAAGCGTCTTATATCCATCTATCAGCCGCAGTAGGCCGTCTTCTGTCGGACATGGACCTATTCTATGAATTTCCAAGGAGCCTTTTGGAAGCGGCTTTCATTCACCGCGTTCCTGCGGTCTTAAGTAAATCGACGAACCAGCTAGTCAGTGGACGCACGCTGCGCTTACCTAGGTATACATGGTCTCTATTCGAGAACTTTACGGTCCCATCGGCATTCAGTTACACAAGTAGGTAGGTATATAAATGGTAACTATGATCAACTACTTAGTATTTACCTATCTATAAGCCCAAGTTCCGTTTCCGGTCCTTGGATTGTAAACATCATAGTATAGACGCTCCGGAAAAGTTTTTGATAATAAATACATTAACGCCACAGTTTGCACGAATACATCACATCCAGTGTTGAAATAAGTGATGTAAGAAAGTTAGCAACAATAAACAACGCGTTTGGCTTGGTTACAGTGAAAATTACGAAGAAATAAAATCTACTATTGGAGGTTAGATAATCATAGAATCGATCAACACTACCAACATACGAAACAGAAACCGTACCAACACACAAAATTGACAGTTTGACAGCAAGTGTCATCCGTCAGCCCAGTGTTGCCAACAAATAAATGAATCATCAAAACGTTCCATTACACGCAAAATATAAAAATCATGGAAGATCAATTTCAACTACTATTCGACAAAATGAAAATCGAAATGCAAAAGCAAACAGTGGAATTAAGTAATGCAATAATGAATAAAATAGATGAAAAATTGAAACCTATCGTAGAAGAAAATAAAAAACTGAAACTTAAAGTTGAAAACTTGGAGAAAAAAGTGGAGTATCTAGAGAGAGATAAAAAAAGTAACAATATAGTAATTCATGGGTTATTAGAAGATGAAAAGTCTTCATTGGAGTTACTTCAAAAGCTGAAAAAATGTTTTTTGGACGAATTAGATATAACAATTGAAGAATATGACGTAACCAAGCTCTACCGCATTGGAAAACCAAACATAGGTCCGAAACCAAGACCAACGCTCCTTGGCTTAAGTAGTGGTTGGAAAAGAAGTGAAATATTGAAAAACAAGAAAAAACTTAAAGAATTATATATATCAGAAGACTACTCATAAGAAATTATAGAGAAAAGGAAAGCACTACAACCTAAGCTCATGGAAGAAAGGAAAAAAGGAAATTTCGCATACATAAAATATGATAAACTCGTCGTCAAAGAAAACACTAGTGTCAAGGATAAAAGGAAAAGAGAAATTTCTACCTCTCCTCAACCTGATTTACAGCCCAGAAAACAGCAGACACTAATCGCGTCCAAAAATAATAGAATAAACGCATTTGATATGATGAGAGGGCGATCTAACTCTCTCTCAAACATCTTATCTGAGAAAAAACAATAGCAATTAAGCACAGATGATCGGAAATGGAAAACGAATACTAAGCAAAATAATAAAGAAGTTAAAACTAAGCAACCTCTCCCAAGCCGACTGTCCTCGTGGGGGAAAAAGACCATGACCCTCTAAAGATTAATAAAAATACGTTAGATATACACATAGCTACTTTCAATGTAAGATCACTAAGAACTACTGAAAAACTCCAGGAACTTGAACTAGCCATAGAAGGCATAAAATGGGACATAATAGGAATCAGTGAAATGAGAAGATATGGGGAAGGAATTGAAGACTACGGAAACTACATCTTACAATACAAAGGTGACACCCCGGGTCTGTATGGCGTAGGTTTCCTAATCAAAAAGACGCTTGCTCACAGAATCGAAGAATTAAGAGGCATATCGGAGAGAATAACAATTTTAAACATTACATTACCACTAAAAGAAAACGAAAAATGGACCATCATACAAGCTTACTCACCAATAGAATCAAACAAAAAAGAAGATATAAAAGAAATTGAAAAATTCTATGAAGACTTACAGAACACTATTCAAAACGCGCATAAAAACCTTATTGTAATGGGAGATTTCAATGGACAAATAGGACAGTGTCGCAGTTATGGTGAAGGAAATACAGTGGGAAAACATGGATTTGGTAAAAGGAGTAAGAATGGAGACAGATTGATCACTTTCGCCTTAGAAAATAATTTAAGTATTCTTAATAGCTTCTATAAGAAAAAAGAAACAAAGAAATGGACATGGATCTCACCAAATGGGCTATACAAAAATGAAATTGATTTTATCATGACCAACAAGCCAAAAAACTTCCAAGATGTATCGGTTATACATAACTTAAATTTTTATTCGGATCACAAAATGGTACGCGCTCAGCTAACAGGTACACCTATAAAGAAAGTGAGAAAATACCAGGACAGAAAAACAGCCATAATATGCACCGGTAACAATGACCAGCTAAACACCAACTTAGAAGCTATTATTAGAAAAGAAAAAGAAAGTACACAACCAATCCAGGCAAGGTATGATAAATTCATTACCATGTTAGCGACTGAAACAAAGAAAATAAACTCGGAGAAGAACAAGATGTTTTCTAGTGAGACATATCAACTGCTACAAGAAAGAAAAGAATTATTACGAAGAAAGAAAACTAAAGATTACCGCTCTAAAATATCTGCCATCAGTAAAAGGATCAATGAACACATGAGGAAAGATAAGAAAACTAAAAGACAAGAAACATTGAAAAAACATATCGAAAAAACCGGCGGTGTTAAAAATGCTTTAAAAGAACTAAACATCAAAAAGGATTGGATGATACAAGCTAAAAAACAAGATGGCAAGTATACAAACAAAAGGCAGGAGATACTAAAAGTAGCTACCGAATATTACCGAACTCTATACCAAAGCAAGAACAGCAATATAAAGCTAAGCCAAAACATTGAAACAGAGGACGAGGTCATACCAAAAATACTACCAAAGGAAACAATGAGAGCAATCAATACACAAAAAAGAGGCAAGACACCTGGAACCGATCAGATATCTAACGAAATACTAATAATGACTGCACCGGTGATAGCTGACATGTTAACGGATTTATTCAACGACATCATAGAGACTGAAAGTATCCCAGCCGATTGGACCACATCCACAATAATACTGCTGCATAAAAAGGGAGATAAAGGTGATATAAGTAATTATAGACCAATTAGTCTGATGAGCAATATCTATAAAGTTTTTTCGAAAATTATTCTATCTCGAATCACACCAACACTAGACTTCAATCAACCAAAAGAACAGGCTGGCTTCCGCAGTAAATATTCAACCGTGGATCATATACATGTACTGAGGCAAGTTCTACAAAAATACAAAGAATACAATAAAATCTATTATCTAGGATTTGTGGATTATATAATAAGGCTTTTGACTCCTTGGAACATGATTCTATATGGGAAGCACTACATATGCAGGGAATACAAAGAAAATATATACAAATACTCAAAAACATATACTCAAACAGTAAAGCACAAGTTAGGTTGGAGGCAACAGGAGAAGAGTTTCCTATTGAAAGAGGTGTCCGGCAAGGTGACCCCGTTTCACCCAAACTGTTTTCGGCAACCTTGGAGATGGTATTCAGAAAACTAGATTGGGATAAAAATGGACTCAACATAAACGGTGAAACATTAAACCATCTACGTTTTGCAGATGACCTGATCCTTTTTTCTGAGTGCCCCAAAACGCTGGAACAAATGCTACAACAATTATCAGACGAAAGTGCGAAGGTAGGACTATCAATGAACACAAACAAAACAAAAATTATGACAAACAGTTCACAAACATACATTATTAGAGTTGATATGGAAGAAATAGAATATGTAGAAGAATACCTATATCTCGGACAGTTAATAACGCCAAACGATAATATGCAAAAAGAAATCGATAGAAGGATAGCCAATACTTGGAAAAGGTATTGGTCTTTAAGTGAAATCATGAAAAACCAAGACATGCCAATAAAAGAGAAAAGGAAAGTATACAATATGTGCATTTTGCCATGTTTAACATATGGATGCCAGACATGGGCATTAACGGAAAAACTAACAAGGAAAATAAATGTATACCAAAATGGAATAGAACGAAGTGTAATTGGGATAAGGAGAAAAGATAGGATAAGATTAGAAAACATAAAAAGTATAACTAAATTCAAGGATGCGGGAAAAATTTGTAAATCATTAAAATGGCAATGGACAGGACATATGTTAAGAGAGAGAAATGGGAAATGGACAAAAACTATATTAGAATGGTACCCCAGAGACGGGAAAAGGAGTAAAGGGCGACAACCAAAACGTTGGGAAGATGATCTAAAGAAAACTGCTGGCCCTAACTGGATGAGAACTGCGAAGGATAGAGATATGTGGAAATCTTTAGAGGAGGCCTATGTCGAAGGACAAGCTGAGGAACAAGAAACCAATATACCGCAATTGTAATACAAATATTTATGTAGTCAATAAGTAACTTAGCAATAAAAGCTTATTTTATTTTAATTATTTTATAAGCCCTAGCTACGTGTTTGTGAGTATAGCCTAGGCTATAGGTTTACTCACAAACACGTTAAAATCCCCCAAAATTCTAAACTACCCGCAAGCCCGCAGATCAATTTATCATTCCTAATTGGCTTGGGCCACGGTCCGAGCTGCAACAACCACGGAAATGGCGGCAAATAGCCAAATACTGGCGAAGATTGCACTAAATTGGCCCATTTGGCCGAGGCGAGGTAAACTAGTTTCGCCCAGAGTTCAGTTTCTGCTCTCTACTGTAACAGACTAGGTAAAAGGTCATAAAGTTCTTATTACAAGGTCTTTTGGGAAAGAGGTGAGTTTAATGGCATACCTTTTCTTTTCTGGATGTAGTTAGTTACTTAAGCTGAAAACATACTATCGGACGCGGCTGACGGACGCGACTGACAGCCGCGACTTAGCACAGTCTTAAAACATCCGGCGCGGCAGATCGCTCTCGGACGTCCGAACGCTCAAGGTCCGACAGTGACGTCCGCGACTTATGTCCGATAGCGTGCTCAGTGTACTTTCGTAGTCGTCAGTGTAGTCTAGATATCTATCAGTCGCGGCTGTCAGTCGCGTCCGTAAGCCGCGTCCGATAGTATGTTTAGCTTTAATCGTACAAAGGGACTCAAAGGATAGATATGGTTAGCAAAGATAAAGATAGCATAGTTAACCTTCCTACACACGCGCGTTGGTCTGTGAGACCGACGAAATATTATTTTGCATTTATTTTATATTTATAATTCAAACAATGCTCCGACTTTGAGCTTTTTACTAGCTGCCATATTTGTTGATAGCTTCACTACAGTATACGCTGAACAAACTTGTGCAAGTACGGCGTGTGGGTGTATTTGGCGCCAATCGGTCCGTGAGACCAACGCGGGTATACGTGCAACAAAAAATGTATATGAAATGTTTGTATGAGTTATACATTAATTGGCTTTTTTATAGTCTTAAATCTTGATAGCAACATTTCGAGTCTCAACTCATAAGGTACTAATCCGATATTTTAGGAGTACAGATTTTAGTAAGTTTTTTCTACACTTGAACAAAAATTTGATATTTTTGTAGGCGTTACGCGTAGTCTGATAGACAGTAAAATAATAAATTCCTTGTGCGATTAATTAAATTTATTTTGTTATTAAATTATATAGGTAACTAACGGAAAAAAATACCTATGTAGCTTCTACTGCTAATAATAATAAAGGAGGTCCTGAAATTACGGTCTGTGACACCGTGCGCGGGTATAGGTGTTACAAATTTTTACGCAGGTATAGGAAGGTTAATAAAATTAGTAGGTATCTATTAAATAAAATAGGTAGGTACTTAAAAGTATAAAGCTACTAAAATTACTTAAAGATGCTGGTGACAAGAGAGCTGGCTCATTCCTCGCTCAGAGAATCTCTTTAGCCATCAGCGTGGGAATGCAGCCTGCGTCTTGGCACCCTACCACACGGACACAGTATTTGTTTCGATTATTAGCCTTTTTTTTTAAATCCTACCTATATACAGGTAGGATGTATTTATATAGGTATAAGGTACTTAAAGATTAGGTATATTTACCCATAATATAAAGAAGGATAGAATTAAATAACATCATTATAATTAAGCAGATAAAGCTGATTTTTTTAACTGTTAATGTTGGTCCTTATCAGTTTTCCGGTTGAAGAGATTTAATGTCCGTCGTTGTGCCTCTTTTACTGAATACTGGATAGTCTGAAAAATAAAAAGTTCCTTTGTAAGTGTTAATGTTATTATAATAATTTCTAATGGTAAAAATGTCTGTAATAAGTATGTAACGTAGGAATATTACCATAGAGAAAGGACATCGTAAAAGTGTACTCACTACTCATAGATTTTTTTTGTATATTGGTACCTATATGTCTAAATAAAATAATTGTTTTATTTATCCTAGAAATAAAGATTTTAATAAAGAAAACTATTAAGTGCTTACTAGGTATTTGTCGGCGGAAAACAATAAAATCGAGGCTCTACAACAACACACAAATTAAACTTATGCTATCGTCTCTTTTTCTGCTTCAAGGGTTAAAAAACAACGATTTGATATCGAAACCTGAGAATATTGAAGTCCTATGTCAGCTTGATATCTACATATCTGATATGTAATGTAATAATATTTTTATCGAAAACAGATTAGGATCGTAGAAGTACAGATAGCGGCACGTAGGTAAGTCTAGCGCTGAGGGTACTATGTAGGGGATGGCTGCGCATGATGACCGCGATACTAAGCCCATGTGCAGTCATCCCCTCCACACTTCACTCAGCGCTACACTTAGGTATATGCCGCGACCTGTAGATAGCACAATATGTATCGAAATTTGCGTTATGGATTCGTTGAAAAGAGCATAAAAGCTCCATTCCACTCCCGATAGCTAGAGGCGCTGTTTTATTTTGCATACATTTTCTATCGTACACCTACTGAACCGAATGATTTTTTTTTAATGAAAATTAAAATCCTGTTTTGATGTGCAATATGATGTAAATATTTGTACACTTTTTAGTCAATATATGAAAATATTATTTACACATTAGGTACATAGGTATGAGGTATTGTGCTATTGTGGCCATGATGTATAGGTAGAAGATATAAATACAATGGGTGCCTAATCTTCTATTTCTAGTAATGAGTAGGTACTTTAATTTACGTAACAAATATCTACCTCAATATAAATGAGACACATTTTCTGCACAATTCGAATCCGTTCCCAATCAGACATTTTCGAACTCTACGTTATTCTTAAACCCACCCAGCTCCTTCTGTAATCACATTCGAGAAAATTAAAATTCTGCCCAAAGAAGTCGTACAGATTCTACATTTGAATTTCCTCCGAATTCCGTATTCAAAACCAACTGGCTGAAAATACCTCGTTACTGGCCGCTGAAAAGCTTCCCAGCTTTAGGTATTTTTATGCAAATGCCGCCTCTTTACACTACACGAACTAAGCGCCAAGATTTGCTAAATACTATTAACTCGGGAGTAAAACAGGACCAACAAAGCGGACGCAAAGCTCCTTTGTTTCTAGATTTCAGACTTATTGCTGGGCTAAATAAAAAGGGTTGGGTAAATAAGGACATGCTGTAAAAAGTTACGGCGTACTTTTCAACGCCTTTCGGCTTAAGAATTCTAATTTAATGTTTATAAATTGGGCCTAAAGATGCATATAAACCAGTCCTAAAACAGACGAAAGCGAGGGTAGACAGTTCCGGTACCGTGTCATATTTTCTTTTTAGATTTAAAATGATTACGTTAAGCAATACTTAGTAAAATATTATGCTTACAGACCTAACATAGGTTGTAGGGAGACGCATATCATGTTTTATTTTATTATATTTTATTATCTTTGGATTGCCAAACAGCCTTCATACAAAAAAGTCTAAAACAATTCTAAAAACACTTAGGCCAACGAAGGCTACCGCTTATAGAATAATAATATTAATATTGGTGATTAGAAAATGGAAAATGGAAGAAAATTATACAATATGCAAAGACTATAAACAGAAACTCACAAGTTTAGAATGATTGTTATAACAGAGAATAGGAAGAGATGGAATAAAAAGTCAATAGTTTTATACATTAGAAATTCAACAAGAAGCATGAGATCTGCTACAATTTTAATAAATAATTTAACAGTTACATTTGATACGTATAAATTAACCCACATTAAAATACAATAAAGCATCCCAATTATTTCATTGCCGTGCATAGTACCTTTGAAAAACTGACTTTTAATTAAGGCTTTAAACATGTTAATTATATATATATTTTTTGTAGATGAAAAATAAAAAAAATTAGCATAGTGTCCTATAACAACAATTTTACTATAGAGTTCGCTTTTAAAAAATAACTTTAGTACTAAATTTTAGGTAGGTACTCCAGTTTTACTGTTTATGTGATAGAGCGTCTACCAAAAAATGTAAAACCCCGCTATTTTTAAATATATACACAAGTGAGGCATGCAGGCTTATTATTACGGTCTCATTTTCCATCTTTGTAACCCCAAAAACATTTTTTTTCATATCATAATGAATGATCAAAAAATATTTATTTTGCAAAAATTAGAACCACCGACTTCCACCGTGTACAGAATTCGAATAATTTTATTAATGGGGCTTTCTCAGGAGTACACCAAAAAAAAAAGTATAAATCGGTTCACAATTGGCCAAAACATCGATGAATATGCACAAAAAATACATAGTACCTACATGCAGACATACAAAGTACTTCCTTTCTGGAAGTCGGTAAAAGTAGATTATGTTTTTACTACATCACAATATTTTAAAATAGGATCACATCAGTATAGATATAGTGACTAGACATAAGTAATACTAATATGTATCTACTTATGTAGAGTATACAGTATGAGTTTGCTCCTAGTTTTGAGTTTTAAAAATATATACAACCAACGTTTTTACAATGTCTTATTTAGTTAGCGATTTATTAAACTATATACTTTGTATCAGTCGATTTTATTATTTTACCTAGTTACCGAATTCTGCATAAGAGTTATACCTACTAGTACCTATAAATATAAATTCGGATAATTTTATCGTAATACAAATAGATCCTAATCAACTAGACGTAGATTTAACACAAGTACCTAATCAAGGATGAAGCATACCATTTAATATCTTTCAGATAAAGTTCTGTCCACAGATCTTATTGGATTGGAGAGATCGTCTCGATCTAGCGTGGACGGAATTTTGCACCAAACTTATTTACGCTACAAATTACAATATTTAAGAATACTAAAGAAAATAAATTGTAACAATAATGTTTACAACATAGACATCACCCATCTTATAATTTTAGTAAGATACTTTTATATAAAAGTAAGTTCTATAGCCCGAGTGGCTAGCCATGGTGTCAGAGTTTTTAAATGAAAATTATACGATAAATACTAAATGAAGGAATGCAGTTTTAAGGAGCGCTGCCGTAGCTCAGATGACACGTTAAATTATGCGTCCCAATCGTCTTAACAACTGACAACAGGGGTATCCAATCCACCCGGTCTACAGATATTACACAAGCAAAAATAGAAGCGTCGTAGGTCGCCCGTGTGCCATTTTACTAGTTTTGTTACGTTGACAACACTGCTCTGTCATTGCTAGTTAGTACAACTAAAAGTGTTTGATACTTGGCTTGCTAGACACCAATTCGTTTTTCATCAGTAGACTGGCGTCCACCAAGAAGTCGGTACCTTGGATGTTGATTAAAATCTTATTGTTAGTTCACCGTAACACCGCGACGGTTCTCTTTTCGCACAAACTCTACAAACTTACTTTGAACGCTTCGCGAGCCGGATGAAAGAAGGTTTTGCTCTACATCTCTATGGTTATGTCGGATAGCTAAATCCATGTTCGATTTCTCCGCTCATCCCCTGGGCGTCGAAGTTAGTTACCCAATACAAAGTGGACAGGTAAACCAATATCACTCAATAACTACCTAATCAAGCTCGCTGGGCCCGACAAATTGAGTTTATCCAATAACTGCCATCGATGACATGGGTACTAGGTACATGCAGGCTTGTATGACAGCCGAGAACGCTAGATCACAGCAGTGTTGCGGAGTTATCGGGAAATTTCCCCATTAATCTAGTTAAAAACGTTAATTGTAGTGTTGTCAAAATATCTCAATAGTAAATTATTGGCGTCAGTTTTTTCTCCGGTCATATCTAATGTTTACAGTAGGTACCTATGACAGTATCTAAGACCAAACTAGGGACGGGCTTTCACACCCGTGAAAGATTCTAATGCTTCGAAGAGAGGATCATGTAGCTGCGGCATGCGATTTAGAATTGGTAGGTGCACAATTATATCGATAAAATAACCATAGGAATAGTAATTTTTCATTTTTTGTCCCAAACCTGATTTCGCTAGCAGAATGATTTCTTGAATCATGTTTGGATCTCCCAATCGCTTGCCCCCAAACGCTAACTAGGTACTAATAATAATTATAATTTGAAAAAAAATTGGTAAAACCGACTTCCATCGTGTACAAAATTCAAATAGCAAGCTATTTGATTAATATTAATTGATACAATTTTTACATTATTGTTGACTTTTCAAAATCGGCTCAGCCGAATTCGATAAAATTATTATGGGATCACAGCGGGAGTATACCCTTTCGAACTAAAAAAAATATTTTTTTGATTCGATTCATAATTGGCGAAAATATCGATGGACATACACAAAAAAATACATAGGTACAGAGGAATAAACCACTGCCTTCTTTTTGGAAGTCGGGTTAAAGTTCATCACTAAAATTATCTTTTCTCTTAATTATGAAGAGAAATAAGCCCGGTTAAAAGGCCCACCTGTGGATCAAAATATAGTATTTACGCCCGTGCGTACCATACGGAATCAAAAAATCTGCAGTGTAAGAGATAGATATATATTTTTTATGGGTCTTTTGTAAAGCAAAATATTATTTCTATCATGCTTTACCTTGGGTTTTAAGTTATGTTTGTTTGTTTAATGCTTTTTTAACTCCCTTTATTATGTTGTTTGAATCTTCGTTCCCCCGACTCTAGGGAGAATTTCCTCGGCTGGCAGCACTGGATCACACGACAATCACAGATGTGGCCGGACTAATTATGTCTGCGAGCTGCTCATTAATCGTGCGCTTGTAATCATTAGTAACTGCCACTGCTTCAGACGTTATTGAGTGCGTGGCGGTCGCGATTCTACGGTGGAGTGTGGATATTGATGTCCGTTTCTCTAGGTCCGTTTCAGAACCACGTACGTAGGCAGGCATGTATTTAAGATTCACACCAATTTGTTAAAATAATGGTTTATTAGGAATATTATTAACTAGCTTACAACCCGCGGCTTTGCCCGCGTTGTCTTAGTACATAGGTACTTACTTAAAATGAAAATAGGCCGTGGCTTGATCTACGTTGTCTTTGTACTTGCTTATAATAATATCTAATAGTCCGCGATTTGGCCCGCGTTGTCTTAATATTTGCAAGGATAATGCCCACGGTTTGGCCCGCGTATTATTAGTTCTTGCTTAAGATGGTTATTTATACTTGCTTAAAATTATATGCTTGCCGTTTGGTCTGCATTGTCGTATTACTTACAATAATAATAGCCCATGGTCTGGCCCGTGTTGTCTTAGTACTTGCTCAAAATTATAATAGCCCGGGGTTTAACCCGCGTTGTGTTAATAATTAGGTACTAAAAATGATAATAACCCACAGTTTGGCCCACCTTGTTAGTACTTACTTGATTAAGATAACAGCTCGCGGTTCAACCCGCGTTATCTTGGCATTTCCTAATAATAATATCTAATAGTTCGCGGTCTGGCCCGCGTTGTCTTAATAAATCCTTAAAATTATAATAGCATACCGTTAGCCTGCGTTGTCGTATTACTTGCAATAGCCCACGGTCTGGCCCGCGTTATTTTCGTAATTGCTTAAAATGATAAAAACCCACAGTTTGGCCCGCGTTTTCTTGGTAGTTACTTTAAATAATAGTAGCTCGTGGTTAAGCCCGCATTAGGCTCGATTATGATGGCGCCATCGTAATTATAATAACTAATTAGTATAATTATTTGTTTCTATTTCACTTTAAGCATTCGATAGAGAGAACACTTTTTATGTTGCTATTATATTTACCATGGCGCCTTCATAATTGAGCCTATTATCGTATTACTTGCAAGGATAATGCCTACGGTTTAGCTTGAATTGTATCAGTATTTGCCTAAAATGATAATAGCCCACGGATTGGCCTGCATGGTCTCAGTATTTGGTTATTTTATTTACTTGTATCTAAAGCTTATTACGGAGTACGTGAATTTTTGGATGATAAATTGCCGAATTTCTGAAATTAACTCAATAATAAATAAATATTATAATAAATAAATATTGGGGGACATCTCACACACGGTCTCTGACCCCAAACTAAGCAAAGCTTGTGATTTGCCTGGCAGAGACTGTACCTTTATGTTGACTGGCAGATAATGCTATTTAGCGTTAAGTCCTCCATTTGTGCAAATGGTGTGCAAGAAAGTGTTAAATAAATAAATAAATAAAAATACATTAATAACACCCAGACACAGAGCAAACAGATATGATCATCACATAAATATTTGCCCTGGGTGAGAACCGAACTCACGCCTCTTTGACCCAGGAGTCAGGGTCACAAACCACTGAGCCATCGAGGGAGCCAATAATAATAATTGTATGAGTAACTATGTAAGGAATTTTACACTACTGGCTTTTCATTGACGGAAAACATTGAGACAACCTGTATAGTACGTTCGTAGAGAAAAAATCAATGTCGTTTGTGGAATCAGCAACCCGCGCTCGGTCGTCGTGATGTACATGCAGGCCAATCGCACTAAAAAAATGCAGCTGAACCACAATTGAACTTTAACCGAACTTCGACTTTTTGTCTATTTTCGTATCGCGCTAATGATTTTGACAAAAGTTGAAACGCAACTCAATCAGGTTGGAACGTAACCGCTGTCAAACGAACGGTTGGTGTATGAAGTTTAGCGCAATACCAAATTCCTTAAAGCTGAATCGAAACTTAACTACAATTGCAACCGAACTTTAACTGAATTGCAGACGGAACGCAGCTGTTTAAAATTAACGCGATTGGCCTATGTTCAGTAGTGCACTATTAATTAAGGCCGGTACAGGTATTCGACATGTTTCATTAAGTCATTAGAAATTTAATTTTCCAGGCAAATGAAAAAATGGCACACAAGTAGGTACCTATATCTTATTTTATTTGAGAAACACATAGTGTATATCTAGACGTCACTCGTCAGGCATGTTCTAGAATGCTATTATACTCATAATTTGATTAACTTTTACAACGGTATCAACTCCAAAATCACGTGAATAAAATCAGCTGTTCAACACAAAAAATTCATCGACCCGCGACAAAATGTATGGAAAATGTAGGTAATTTTCGCTTGTCAGGTCAGTCAAAAAAAAAAACGTAAACTATTGGGGACCCATTTTGTCCCATTTAAGGATAAATCATTATCGAAATCCTATTCTAGATACTACATTTTTTTAAAAAAGCGCATTGAAGTTTTGGGACGTATCTGACCACTAAGGATTTTTTTAAGGAAAATTCAGAAAAACCGGCCATCCAGCCATATTTTTATTTAGTCTCCAAAGCATCTATACAAAGTTTCATGTCAATCGGTATAGGGAATAAAAAATTACATGCAAACAAAAAGGGCCCGTTTTACCCCGTAAGTTAGAGTTGGGTACATTTTTCATCCTTAGTGCTTCATTATGTCGTACGATGTGCGCATATTCCAAATTTCAAGTTTGTGTCTTCAGAGGTTTGGGCTGCAGCTTAAACTGCTTAATTTTGGCTATCCCTAAGGAACCCTATAGATTTTCCTGGATTTTATTAGCTCCTGTATTGAAACATGCTGTGTGCTTTCTTTATACCAAATTTCAACCATAACCGTTCAGGTGGTTGGATGTAATTGACGCTTTTTTCACCAACTTTAAGACTTTATTTGACCCCTTAGATAAGAAAAATTCGGAAAAACAGGAACAAACGTATTTTTTATTTTGTCTGTAAAACATGCATACAAAGTTTCAAGTCATTCGGTACAGGGAATAAAAAGTTACATACGAACGAAAAGGGCCCGTTTTACCCCTTTAGAGATTCATTTTTCAAAGTTTTCTTCCTTAGTGCTCCATTACGTCGTACAATCTATCTATGTTCTAAATTTCAAGTTTATATCTTAAGCGGTTTGGGCTGTAGGCTGTCTGTCAGTCAGTCACTCAGGGAAGCCTTTTATATAATAGAAGATTTAATAATGGTATCCCCAATATTGTATAGTCTGTAGATAGTTATAAGAAAATCGACTATCTCTGTCCCCCTTGATGTGTGCTCTCTCTCTCTGTGATGGCCGCCAAGTTGGCAAGTAATAATCTCGCATCTCCTGTATTACATTAAATTGTTAAAACTATTTATAACTTCCTGAAGCCTATATACATATCAGTGGAATACATTCGTATTGTTTCAATCTATATAATTATAATCTTCAAGTATCAACTCCTTCTTCAAGACGCTAAACTATCACTATGACCGTACTGCATGCATGGAGGTTATTTAAAACACTAACCTCCAGACAAATGACTAGTTAACAATGGAAAAACAAATGTCTGTAAAATCGGATTACGGACATCGAGCAAGTAACAAGTCTCTTTGAGTCACTAACGTGCAAAAAAAGTGTTTGAGCCATAACCTTGCCCAAGCTACGTAGTGGGCAGTATTTATGCCCGACAAACCGGAGGAGATACTCAATTCGACGCGTATATATTTTTTATGTATAACCACGCTTAACTTTTTTCATGGTTGTCCGATTTCAATAATTATTTTTTTTATTGGAAAACAAAATTGGTCCCATTAAATTTTATGGAAATCGGCTGAGCCATTTTTGATAAATCAACAATATTATTGTGAAAATCACAATATTGTGAAAATTGCTTCATCGATCCGTGCGAAATATTCGCAAATTCTGTACACGGGTGAAGTCGGTCATGCTATTTTTTGCAAAAAATAATCTTGTTTGTAGTAAGGTGATTGCAAGCCGACTACAACGACGCACGATGCCAAAGTGCTTGGTTACAAGCACTAATTAGGTGATATAACGTCGTGATTCGAAAAAATCACGATTGAGCCAAATCTTTCAGAGGTAGATAACCTTCTGCTGCAGCATACTATACTATACATACTCGTACTTTCATTTACCAAACTGTAGATAGACACGAAAACCTCGTCAAGGCGGCATCACGTTTAAATAGATAGCATCTGAGAGCTCTTGAGATCTGAAAGCTCTGAGAGAGATAGTATCTCGGTGTCCCAGGTAGACTAAAGGTTCGAGAAGATAGCAAGATAAAGCAGGTATGAGCTATGTTAATTTGCACGTTTGAAGCGTTCGTGTCTTAGATCTTGCAGCTATCAATAAATCTGAGATGATGATACGCGTCCGTTCTAATTGAAGAGATAATTGCTTCTAAGTGGTGGTCAGTGGTAATGGCACCTGCCTCACAATCGTGTGGTCGTGGATTTAAATCCCGGTCCCGTACCATGAATGAGTTCTTCCGAATTTTTGTACGGAATTCCACTGGCTTTCGGTGTAGGAAAACTTCGTGAGGCAACCTGCATACGTCCGTAAAAGAAATTGGATGGCGTATGTGAATCCACTAACCCGCACTGGGCCAGCGTGGTGAATATGGCCAATCACCCTTCGTGGGTAGGCCTACGTCCTGCAGTGGACTATTAAAAAGGCTGTTACAGTACAGTACAGATACGTGTCCCGTAAGGCTAGCACATTTTTTCGAATAAATGCAGCTTTCTTGGTCTTGGTAAGAATCACCTTGCATTCAGATCAATCCTGTGTTTTCAAAAGGCTTAATGGTCAGTAATACTCCTCTTACAGGTGATAATTCGTGTAATCTACCCGTGACAGAATCAGCTGCGTGCAATGATGGATCAGCTCGCATTATTACACGAGCAAACGCGGAATTTTGATTGAAAATTCCATTAAAATAAAGCGCAGATTGGCGCAATGCGCCCTGCTGAGACTACTCTGTACTGCAGTAATCAAGCTTACAATATATATATTAAAAGTAAGTTCGTCTAGGCCGGGTGGCTAGCCCTGGTGTCAGAGTTTATAAGCCGCCTGAAGGTCTATGTCGCGGCTAAACGGCTAAAACAACTACAATTTAACGTGTTATCCGAGCTACGGTAGAGCTCAGTTGGAAAATGCCACAAACTTTATACTGACCGTGCGGAACGATTCTATTTGACGGACTAATTATATCTTTTAGTCTTCTAGCCTAAAATATACAGGGTTATTTCTAATCAATTACCATCATTTTAGGGGCTTATTCTGTGAATCAAAACTAACAACTTTTGTTCTGCTACTTTTGTCATAACTAAAAAAAATGTTAGTTGTTCCATAGAAAAATATCGTTCATCGGCAAAATGTATGGAACAGCTGATTTTTTATGTACAGAATAAGCCCCTAAAAGGATGCTAATTGATTAGGAATAAACGTGTATGTTTTATATTCAAAATGTTACAGATAAATTTGTAAATGATTGGTGTATGTGTAGTATCATGAGTAACTAATGATTTTTGGTATTTTAGTACCTACAATCTACATGCAGTGAATATAGATGGTATTTAACTTTGTCTATTGTACGTTACGGCAGCAATGATGCAATGATCGGTCAGCGCAATGATATGTTTAGGATAATACTGTTGTAAAGGTTTGATAGCATAAAACTACTTTTCTCTTCTGTCCATAAGTCCAAAATAAAAAAAAAATTAAAACAAAAGTTATGTGGTACAGCTAAAATGGCAGAAAACATTTTTGGTGTTATCAATTAATTCGTGTTTTACAAATAACTTTACATAACATTACAGTACTCGCGAAAAATAATGAACATTAACATTTGACAAAACATTATCGGCTAATTTCGTTTTCGTAGAGCGTTATTTCTGCCTCACGAGTAAAGCCACCAATAGACAAACAAAAGTGACTATTGTCGCTAAATTGTCCATCACATGTGACGTTTGGCTCTACAAAGAAACGCAAAGCCGTGGCCATTAAATGATCTCTTTTCCAAAGCCCAAGGAACATCCTTTATTCGCTGTCATCATCGCTCTATAAACGTGTACTCGCACAATAGGCGCCATCGTAAATTTAATAGCAACGTACAATTTTTTTCTCTGTCGAATGCCTAAAGTGAAAAAGAAACAATCAGTCTAAATAACTATTATAATTACGGCGCCTTCATAATTGGGCTTATTATCGATGTCGCCTTGTGACTCAGAGCTTAGTTACTGTTCCTATGTCTATTCATATTCAGGTCTGTTTGCAAATAATGCGCTACCTGTAAGTTTGTGTTCTGCTAACATTACGCCAGAATTTGGATATCTAACGAGCCTCACTCCTGGGCCGAGACTCGAGAACCTCGGGCTCCGCCCTAATGGCCTCGAATAAACTTAACTTGCTTCTAATTGAAGAGACTCGCGAAACTCCCACCATATTTCGGAATATTAAGGAAAAACTTTGCCCGCTGAAAGCTGTTTTGACGAAAAATTTAATTTCGTGAAGACATTTCGTTACCGCGGCTTTGGTAGTTCTGTAATTATGTTTGCTTCCTTCAAGTTATAAAATATAAGTAGGTGTAAACAGAACATGTAAATATAGATTTTATTCTTGCTTGACGTTATAATTAAAAGTTATTAATAGAATAGGTAAATATAGAATCTATACTCTATAAAATTTAACTTGATCTCTGCGACAGTGACATTGACATAGAAGATTAACATTTTTCTTGATTGGTTGAGATAGTGGTGGAAAATATCGATTTTCAAACAATGTTGTAATTAAACCGAATGAGTAGTTGAAGGTGAGAAATTGGATTTTATTTTCTTACTATTATTTATGATCAAGTATGTACACATGTAAATAATGTTATGATATTAATTAATTGCTCATAATAATGTAACTATAGTATTTATCGACGTTTTTCTCTATTATCGATGCTAATGTAACATATAATTGGGTTTAATTTAATTACACATGTAAAAAATGTTATGCTATTAAAATATACAATAAAATTAATGATAAATTAAGTTTTATTTAGAATATTGTTAATTTAAACTATCGATATTTTAAATAAAACTCTATCTAAAACTCTGTGGTCACGATCATTCGTCGCCCATCACTAATCGAATATAAATATGACATTGACAGGTACTCACTTCATACGCGCGATTTTACTGACAGATGTCGCAGAGATCAAGTTAAATTTTAGAGAGTATAATAATATATTTTAAAAAGTTTTTGCAAAAAGAGTACGCACAAACTTGCCCACGCTAGTCCAAAAGATGAATATACCTACGTTATTATGTGTATATTTATGCAAGAGAATGCTGGATACAAACCGCTTCCAACGCATTTTATTGAAAATCTATAGAGACGATCTATAGCGACGCTTTACAACTGAGATTATAACGATATATAAACAAATATCGTCCCAGACTTTATTTTTTATGTATCCGAGCCTAGTGGAGCAGTTTTTATTACAGAGGTAGACATATTTCAGAAATTGTTGCACCTAATGATGATTAACAGGATTATTTTTGGATGGACTTAAAAGATTCTCATCTTATTGTTGACAAAATGCGAAATCATAGTTAATTTTAAAATGGAATCTAATGTATAAAAAAATACCATGCCAGCAAAGTTATTAATTACGAGTAGGTACATGTATTGTGTAAAACATGTACACTTCAACTCCATCTCCCATTATTTTAGGTGACTGATAAAAATTAGAGAAATTTTATTGTTTTTGCCGGGAGTTTTGGCTTCAGATTGTGCATATTACAATACGAAATAACTACAAATGATCATTACTAAGTCCGACCTACAACTACAATCTCGCATTGCAATTCGCTCTTTGTATTTACAAATGCACTATCGGTAGGGTTGTCAAACGTACATTTAACATCTTTAAAATTTTGCAGTCAGAGGTATACAAAAAATCATCGTCATGTACAAGTCCTAATATGGATTAAAATACGAAAAAAACAACTGGTTGCACTCCGGGAGTGCCGACAGAAGTGAAAACTTGAACATATAAGTACTACAGTAGTATGTGGTATGTACCCATTTATGTGGTAAAATACAATATCACACACGCACACTGGCGCCAGCACCCTTAAACAAAACAGCAGGAGCAAGCATACATTTTCGCCGTGCGGTATAAAGGAGGGGGACAGTAAGTAAGTAATTTATTTATGTCACAAAAATAAAAAAATGTTTACAAGCAATAAGAGAAAACTTAACACTCCGATACACTCCGATACACTAACAAAACTCTATTTTATTTCTGCGACAAGTCTGCTCCATGTCAGCATAGCGCCGGTTGTTCGCAACCGGTGCTGATCTTTCGTGCATACCATGATTTAAAATACACAATTACACACGTATTTAGCGCAGATGCAATTAAAATATTGTATAAATGGTAAACAAGTAAAAACAATAGGATATTTTTACAAAATTATCAAATGTTGAGACAGGATTTACTTCCTCTCCTACGCTGCGCCGGCGATCTACTCTCCCTCCATCTTACGAATTTTCGATCAGGTCACATGTCCTGACGCGAGTTTTTCATTTTTTACCCATCCCAAAAAGTGCACAACGCCGCTAAAGAGGTTTTCACTTCAAAAACAGCGGTTTCATATATTTCGCTACAGAAGTTTTCACTTCAAAAACAGCGGTTTCATATATTTCGCTACAGAAGTTTTCACTTCAAAAACAGCGGTTTCATATATTTCGTCCAGAGCCAATTAACTTTTCTATCACGCCGTATCTTTATAGTGATGTACCCCAGATGAATCAAATTAGACAATCCAAATTTGACTGCCTCGCTGCTCAGTGGTTAGTGACCCTAACTTCTGGATCAAAGAGGCGTGGGTTCGATCCCCACCCAGGGAAAATATTTATGTGATGAACATAAGTGTTTGCTCTGTGTCTGGGTGTTATTTAGTTACTATCTATATAAGTATGTATTTAAAAATAAGTATACGTATAAGTATATCAGTTTCTGGCAGTCATATCACAAGTTTTGCTTAGTTTGGGGTCAGAGGCCGTGTGTAAGATGTCCCAAAATATTTATTTATTTTATTTATAAATAAAATATTAAAATTATGAACTTTTTGTATGACACAGCTGATTATTTTCGCGATTTTGAGCTTGGTCCATTGTTAAGTTGTTCACTATTGCATCTCTTGCACTTTTCATAGCAATATCCTTTATGTAATTTGTTTCCCAATAAAAAATGGCAACCCTCTACCGGTGTAACAGTACCCCATATTCATAATTCAAGCAGGTCAGTGGAAAAAGGTCCGATCACTGATTAATAGCACTGCAAAAGCAATTAACAAGGCCGTTTAAATCGAGGTTTCAGCAAGAATGATTTACAAATCCAATCAAAGTGTCAACTTCGGAGGCGTGGTGGCGCCCGACGAGCTTTTCAATGTTTTTACCGAATTAACGGCCATTAAATTGATGATTGGGAATTATTGAATTTGGTATTTAAGTAGGTAATACTTTGCTTTTACTTCTGGTTTGAAAAGGTTTTATTAGTACAAAAGATATTCGGGTTGCCTAAAGCATAGTTTTGTCTGTCCCGAGGTGCACGTGAAGCGGATGGGGTGGAGAATGTAATGTGCAATTTAAAAAAAATGTCATGTCGTTTTGCATGGCCGGACCGTGAGTTTTGGGGGCCCTGGGCTAATACTACTCAGGGGCCCACCTCATTACTCAAGTACAGTATAGGATAGTAGAAAGAAAGAGACCTAGTCTAAAAGGGGAAACATCGGATCACGATCGAGATCGAATGAACATGGTAATGGCAATGGCTGCCAAACATTTTCACTATCAGTGAAGGGTGGATCCAGCCATTGATTCAGGGGGTCATCAAGTTGTAGGTATTAATTAGTTGACGTAAATTACGCGACCCTACAAAACATATTTTGTACGTTTTGTCAATAAATTGTTTGATCCAAGATTTTAAAGATAGGAAAGAAACAGAAAACTTCAAGAAAGCGCGAGCGGAGCGAGCGGGAAAAGTACCTCTTTAAAAAATTCTGAATATATTCAGAAATTTTTAAAGAGGTACGAATAAACAAGACTGCGTCACCGCTATTGTGCGCTAACGAAGCGAGCACGAAATTTTAAAGGTATTTCAGTAATTTTAAAACACAGATGAGAAAAGCATCCAATCCATCGATATGCGCGAGCGAAGCAAGCACAAAAGCATATCGGCTTTTTACAGTAACTTTAAAATAGATATATTATGCACAGCGATTATGTCACCTAACCCGCTTGGGTGACCGTCGAAGTGAGCACCAGTCTAGCGGTGAGATATCAAATTCCTAATCCACAAAATCACTTTAGAGCACTCCCATGTCTCCAGTAATTTTTAAAGAAGTATGAGAAAAGCAGCCCACTGCAGTGTTATTATTAAGCGTGAGCGTAGCGAGTGCGTAAAAATTTTGGTTGGTTTTTTCAGTAACTTCGAAACTGATAATAGAGCAAAGAAGTTCACTGCTATAAATGCGTGTATAATGTATATACAGAGCGCGAAAATTTGTCAGTTTTATTAATCAAGTTGTATTAGGTATTCTCTTCTTGATCGCTGCGCTCTTGACAGAGCGGTCGATTAATTATAATTAACTGTATAATCATTATGTTTAAATAATGTAACGCGCGGAAGTTTCAATTTTTCTTTTGTATTTTTGACCGACCGAGGTACTCAATTCGACGCGTATATTTGTTTTTTATTTACGCATAACTTTTTTCATAGAAGTTCGATTTCGATAGTTATTTTTATTGGAAAAAGTAGAGTATAGTAAGTTGTTCCCGAATTTTATTGAAATCGGCTGAGCCATTTTCGATAAACCAACAGTAATATGAAAAATTTTACATCGATCCGATCGAAATATTCGCGAATTCTGTACACGGTTGAAGTAGGTGTAATGTGTAGGTATATATATATATATATTCATTTGCCTGCGGTTCATCATCTCGTGACCCGCGTATAGCGCAGTACGCGTTGCGTACGCGTGCCTGGCAGAGATCGCTATCAGCGATAAGGCCGCCCATTGTTACACTGTTTATGTATCTTTGTTTCTTATTTTTGTTTATTTCTTGGTGTGCAATAAAGAGTTAATCTATCTATCTATCTATCTACGCGTAGAGCAACGAGTAGATACCTATTTCAGTAAACTGTCTCAGCTATTTTTAATGTCACGCTGTATTTAATTATTTTCCCTACTGAGCGTGAAAATCCCAAATTCCTATAGCCATAAGTACCCCCAGTACCCTACTCTAGGTGTCAAGTTTTGAATAAGAAAGAGGAGCGATGGCGCGATGAGTTGCTCGTTTTACGCGAATGAGCTCGCTCGTGACCGCTTTACCAAATTCTCCCCTTTACCTTAGCCAACATATCCTTTGAATTCACGTCTCTAAGTGTGTTTCCATTCTATTGCTGTGTTTGTTTACCAAGATTTTTAAAAGTTGCGTGTTGGAGTAGCAATGAATTTGAAATTTGGTGGAATTGTCGTGAAATTTCGTGATAGGAGTGAAAGGTTTCCACTTCAAGCAACTGTCATGTTGCTTAACAATATTGTTACGTCAACGCGACGTCGTACAACTCTGTTACAAGAACATGCTAATAAATAAAACGTAGACCAGCACTGTCGGGGTTACTGCTGAAGTTTTGGAACTCTGCTGATTTTCGGTTTAAAGGAGACGTTTTCTTATTTATAAGGCAATTAGCCTTGTGAGATCGTTGTAGCTCAGTAAGAGAACACTTGCTTTATAATTCAGAAGATAAAATTCTGCCTTCTTAGGGGTTATGAAAGCTTGTCAAAATCATTGCAATTACTCGTAAATTGCAGTGAAGACAGCAGAAACTTTCTGAATCTAATATTTGACTCTAATTACTGCAGTCTTTATAAGGGGGCATAATTTTAAGGGTAAAAAACGGTTTTTCTCGATTTCCGGCAAAACTAAAAGTCCTATCGAAAAAAGTCAAAAGGCAAAGTTGTAGGTAATAAAAAGATCTAAAACTTTTGTATTGACACTTTTTTCACATAACCTCAAAATTTATGTGAAAAATCCAAAAAACCAAGGTTTTGGTTTTTTATTTTTATCTTTTACAAAAAATTTTTTTTTTAACGAAATTTGGTGAAAAGTTACCTTTTTATGTCCCAAATACGCTATAATTTATTTTTTCACCTTATTTTGAATTAATATCGAAGAAACACCCTAATTTCCAATCGAAAATTCACCCGTCAAAATATCAGCTTTTTTCAAAAAGTTGGTATGGTTTCTGTTCGTTGAAATCTCTACTTTCCTATGGTGAAAAAAAATATATATAAATCTTCTCAGAAAATGCAAAAAATCGAAAAAAACTCGAATTCGAAAGTTTTTTTAAAATTATTATAAATAATTTTGAGCTATTTATTAAAATTTACACTTTAATTACTCGAAAAACGTTAAATTACATGTTACATTGATAACAAAAAAATTGCAAATAAAAATAAACTACTATAATTCACAAAAATAAATTATTTAAATTATTTTTCCTTTTATTTTTATAATATTCCCCTCCTTTTCTAATGGGTTTCATCCTACTATTATTTTTTTTGGTTGTATAAATTATCGACCCTGGTGTAATACTAGAACCTCACACGCGGGCTCGTACGATCTATCTTCGGTTAGGTGACCGCTGGTGGTATTTACCTACAACTGAACGCTTTTTATATGGCTTATATCATTGTTAAACCGTTTAGCCACGTCAGAGGCCATTGATTGGATTAAAAAAAAAACAGAGTATTTTAAGCAAGATAAAATTTCTGACACCATGTCTGGCTGGTCCTAACTCGGTCTATACGAACTTTAAATTATTTCAAACTCTTTCGATATTAAATAGCATCTGTAGTAAAGTAAACCAGCTCAGCCGGCTGTTTAATAAATTAATAGTTTTAAAAACACTAGAAAAACACGCTTTAGTGCTTATTAAGGCTTCATCATCAGACCTTGAAACCTGTATCAGCCATTTTTAATAGGTCACTGCAGGACGTAGGCCTACCCACGAAGGGTGATTTGGCCATATCCACCACGCTGGCCCGGTGTGGGTTGGTGGATTCACATACTTCATCGAATTTCTTCTACGGACATATGGAGGTTGCCTCACGATGTTTTCCTTCACCGAAAAGCCAGTGGTGTGAAATTCCGTACCTACATAAATTCCGAAGAACTCATTGGTACGGGACCGGGATTTGAACCCACGACCTCACGACTGTAAGGCGGGTGTCACAACCTCTAAGCCACCACGGCTTCTCCTTGAAACCTAGTCGTGGTCAAAGTTGATTACAAGACTTTTAATAGAAATCCAGAACAGCTATGATACGATTTTCCATCATGAAGTTCCAGCTCATATCTTCCGGCTCCATCATCAGATCAGTTCGACAGTACCATATTATTGTATTGTCATCAGAATTACATACAGCTGCTAATTTTCATTACGCTACGACCCTTGGAAGATGGTTAAATTAGTTAAATTAAATTCCATTACATAGTTACATACAGGTCGATCTAATAAAAGCGTGTTAAAAAGTAATGTATCTTTGTACCTACTAAGTTAAAGTAGTTGTATTTTTATATTTACTCGTATATGCAGTATCACGAGTTTAGTATTTATATAAGAGCTTTATCAGACTTCCACGGTCAGTGGGTGACTGCGGGTGGTATCTTAAACTGAGCGTTACCGTGGCTCAAATTATAGTTTATTAAAATGTAATTGTGAGATCTTTGTCACTAGGATTGTCTAACCCTAACTAGACGCTAGGTATACCTACAAACTTAGCAAATTTATGATCTATTTCAAACTATACAGGGTTATTGGTATAATCAATTAGCATTAATTTAAGGGCATATAATAAAAGATGTTTGTTTTGATGTACAAAATTTGCCCTTATAAGGATGCTAATTCATTCAATCCAAAAATAATAATTTGGCCTAATTTATTACCAGTAACCCTGTATATATATATATATCGATATTCAATAGGGAACTGTAGTAAAATAAACCAGCTCCGCTGCTCTGGCTGTTTAAAAGACAATATATCTTTTCACTAAGTTGACGTAGTTGTGTTTTTCTCAGTCATTGTCTCAGTGCAGTTGGTTTGAACTTTGTTGTGACGTAGCACCTTTGTTTCCCGTCGTAAAACTACCTCAAGTTTGTTTCAAATGGTCAAAGCACTTACTTTGAGTGGAACTTTCTGGAACAAGTTGAATTCTTAGATAGCTACACAGTTTATGTGTTTTGTGTAAGTGGTGTAATCAGTTTAGAACTTTGAGTGATTTAGAAAAGTTATAACAAGTAAATTATAGTTTATTGGATAGTACATACTACAATGTAGGTAACGGTTATTTAAAATTCAAAATTGAGAAATTTTTGAATTTTTATTTCTTTATTTTGTTGAGGCAAAAGTACAAGTAGTTACGTACTAAAGTTTAGACCTAGCCACGTCGGTCAAATGTGTTTTAGCAGACTTCACATCTGAATTAATTTCCAATTTTGCAGCGAGCGAGCCAAACTCTATAAAAGACGGCATGAGCAAAGCATACCTACCTCTAAAAAATTGAACTAAGCACGCATACATAAAAAAAAACTTGCAAATTAACTATAGCACATCTTACAAAAGTATATTATTATTATAATAATATTCTCATCTTTTACCGCCACGTTTTCTACCCTCGTGAGACAAGCCACTCTTACACGGGCGATTAAAACGCCGCACCTTCATAGAATAAAATTATAGCCACTTCACAGGAGAGATAGTAATAAACTTAAGAGCTTTCTTACACGGAAAATCCTGAAGACTGCTACCGAGGTAAGGCCTGTAAAATTCATGAGTAGTAAAAAAGTTGCCTCTTACACATTAGCGACTTGTCGGCACCGCCCCTGGATATTATGTTGGAAATTTTAATAAGATTTTTGTTGCTGTCGACTATGTTTTTATATGACAAGTCTTTGCACTTTTACATTTTAAAAGGTGGGCAAATTGTCTTTTTTGTAGTAGTAGATCTATTGCCCGATTCAGAAGTTAGGTGAGAAAAATGTGTTATAGAAAAGAAAAATACTACGATTTATTTTTGATTCGATAATATAGGTGACCGTTTTTGGTATAAACAAGCCTTATAAATGACCGAGCGTAAGTGAGGTCTCAGAGTCTACTGGGACGAGCCGGCACTTGGGTGTATGTTTGTAAGTATATTTGTTCGACGATAACTCAAGTACCGCTTAACCGATCTCTATGAAACTTAGCATGAACGTAGGTTATATTTATAGAATTTTTAAGTTTGAATATGAACATCTTCTGTTCAGTGGTTGCGAAGATACGAGGGCTGTGGCAAAAAGTGGCAAAACGGCGCCACGTTCTGCAGGAGTTTCAACGTTTGTCTAACTTTCGTACAAACATTGTTACCTTTTTTCAAATCCCAGTAGGTATAACCTCGCCATTTCACTTTTAACCTCGCCATTTCACTTTAGTTATTGCATTCCACCCGCTGCTTAGCTTTTGCTTTCGCTTTCGCTTTCAGCACAATAGCTTCAGTGCGATGCCGGTCCCAAGCCCGGATGAAGAGTGAGGGCATTGGGGGTAGTGGGGTGAACGGCATTTCAAACAATCCCTTGGTATGCCGAGCACCCCACCCCCTCCGCGGCAGCCCGTGGCCGGGCGTGTGTGGTGGAGGAGTGCGGCCTCCCTTGTGTTTCTCGGGACGACCCGCTCACCACCTAGCACGCGAAATATCGGGGGGAAGTAGCTTGGGCAACTGCTTCTACCCTTCACTGAGCGCCCACTAACTGTCTTCTTGCTCCACAATTTTCCTGCTTAACATAAATAATGAGCGATATTAAGGATAGTGTTATGCCTTGCGACCCGGCTAGCACCCGGCGCTCTCTGGTTTCCGGGCCAGAGGGTGATAAATGGGCGACCGAAGGCGACGGCAGGGTGGAGTCCTAGGCCTCGCCGGCCGCAGCTGCTACTGGACCGACGACGAACACGACAGCCACCCAGCAGCCAGCAGCACCTGGACCAGTGCAGAAGCCTGGAGCCGGAGCGGAGCGGCGGGGGCGGCGCCGGGAGACAGCGGCGGAGCGCGACGCTGGAGTAGGGTCAGGTGGGCGCCGGGAGGGCGGCTGGCCGTCCCCCGGCTTATATCGCGGCGTCAGCCGAGGAGCTTTTCTGAGGCAGCGCAGGGCTTTCGGGGATCAGCTGAGGGAGCAGTGGAGTCAGCTGCGTCAGGAGGGTATCATGCCTCTGCCCGGTTTGGCGGCGCTCGCGCCCCCTATCGTGGCATGCATGACGCGTGACCTGCCACGGGCGGGGAGCCTCGGCCGCGTGGCCTCGCCGCGTCCGGGCCCGAGCGCCAGGCCCGCGACCGACCCGGTCGGCGCGGCGCGCGCCCGAGGGCCTCCGCCTCCCCCGAGGGCCCTGCCGCTGAACGCACAACACGTGGCGCACGACCCGGCAACAATCGGCTCTATTGGTGCTCTCCGGCCTGGAACGAAAACCGGCCTATGCCCGTCTAACGGCAATAGGAGGGAAAAGGGTAAGGAGGTGAGCACGGGGACGGGGGGGGGGGGGGGGGGGATAGAGAGAGAGGTTGCCGGGTTCGTCGCGTCCAACACGGAAACTACACACTCGGGGGTAGGGGAGGAGATGACCCGAGGAGCGAAAAGACAGCGGAGCTTGGACTTCGTGTCGCCCACGTCGAACGAAGCAGCCGACAAAAAACTCTGCCAGCGCGCGAATATCGTCAACGCTGATATGACACTCGCACACGCGACACCCCACACTCGCGGCACACCCGATGCACCCGCGGGCCCGCTGCCGCCCGGCGGCGGCGCGCTCACGGTAGCACGAACACACGCTGCGGGGCCCGTGTCTTACGCCGAGGCCGCTAAGATTTGGCGCCCCGCGGTGCTGGTGATGGAGCGCAGCCGTATGCCGATGAACGAGCTGCGGGCCATGCATGTGAGGATGACCGTTGAATAGGCGCAGCAAGAGTGCCACGTCAGCGGTAACCAACAGGCAAACGGTCACCTACCGCGGTTCGAGAAGCTGGCGACGACGTTCCGCGGTGGGCTAAGGTACATACTCGCGGACGACTACGCACTCGAGTGGCTCAAACTCATAATAGAACAGTCGCCCGCCCTGTAGGAGGGATTCGGCGAGTGCGTGGTCGTCCCGGAGAGCGAGGTTCCGCGGTACTACACCGCTGTCATAAATGTTCCAGACTTTGGGAGAGGAGTGCCGGCGCTATGCAGAGACGGGCCGGAACCCCTCGTGCAGTATCTGGTGGCGATGAACCCGGAGGTAGGTGTGGGGCGATGGCGGGTGTTTCGCATCTCGTGGGTAGCGCCCGTAATCATACTCTGGTGATGGGCATCGCGCCAGAAGATATAGAGTCCCTCAGGCGCGCGGACTTTCGGCTATATTACATATGTGCGAAAGTCTTCGTAAGAGTGAAGGGCTTCAGGGCTGACAGAGGAGGTGAGTCGTCGGCGGCAACGGTGGGTGGGGATGTCGGGGGCGCTGCTTCGTGCATTCAAACAGCTTCCGCGCTCTCCGAGATCGACGACGACACGCCGCTTGCTGGGAGCATGGGGTGGACGCGGGAGGAGGAGGAAAGGTTGCTGGACGCGGCCGACGGGGGCGACGGGATGCTGGACCTGTATGAGCTCAGCATCTTTTCGCCTGCGTCGTCCATGGACATGGACCAGACTGCCCGCCCTCGCGCCGACCACAATGCCTAAGTTCGAGGTAGGGGTCCACAAATAATATATTTTGATTTTCACACACTCCGACTGCCGCGGCAGCCGGGGGAACACATAGTACACTAAACATCTGTACTTATCTCGATGTCATTCAGGGTAATATTCACCATAGCGTCTCAGGCTTCGCTGCCCTACGCGAAGCCCTGGAGATGCGTCAGAACACAATAGCACTGGTCCAGGAACCGTATTTAGTCCGTGGCAAGGTAAGCGGCTTAAATGGTCTCAGAGGTAATATTTTCACTCCTACTGTACAAAACAAAATGCGTACTCTTATATATATTCCGCAGCCATATAAAGCGTCCTTGGTGACACACTTGTGCACCGATGACCTCACTGTGTTGCCCGTTGGCCAGCGTTGAGAGTGGTCGTGTTTAGTGCCTCGTCTCCGCAATTAACAGTGCAACACAGTCTTCGCCTCCCGCCTTCCCGCAGTCGGGCCGAGTCTCGTACGAGGCTCCCCCCCACTGCCTGCGAAGCGCGCACCGCGAACGCGTCCGCCATTTCGTGTCGCCACGTGTGACCCGTGCACTCCGCCATTTTAGGCGTCGAGAGCAGGGTCGCGCGAGCCGCCACATCCACGTGTGGGAGTTCCACACCCCGCCGCCCCCCTCTCTGCTGCCCCCCGTCCAGCGTGGACGGTTGTCCAGCGAGAGGTCGCGCGGGAACACCAGCCGCCTACGTGCGTCAATCCGCCTACGTGCGTGAATCCGCCTACGTGGGTGAATCGACCGACTTTTTCGAAGCCAAAAAAAAAAAAAAAAAAAATTTTGAAGCCGCCTTCAATTTCGAAGCCGCCTAGAAGTCTGGAGCCGCCTACGTGCGTGAATCCGCCTAAGTGTGTGACTCAACCGACTTTTTAATTGAAGCCATAGTCAACCTAGAAACCGCCTTCAAAGGAGCGGCCTACGAGTGCGAATCCGCCTATAAACTTGAAGCCGCCAACAAGTTTGAAGCCGCCAAGAAGTTTGAATCCGCCAAGAAGTTTGAATCCGCCAAAAAGTTTGAATCGACGCCTTTTTGCCACGCCGCCGCCTCCATATCGTTCCTTTGAGCTGATCGGGTTAGCTGGGCCTTCACCGGTTCGCCGGTGATCTCACCTGGTTGGTTCTGCATCGCCGGGGAACGAGGAGCAAGAGCGGCAGAGTGCTATGCACTAGTGAAGCAAGATGGCGTCCACTTCGGAATCGAACGACGAAGCCAAAGAGACTCCGTCTCAGCTAAGAGGAGCATCAGCAGGACTGGACGAGTCGCATGCGGAGGGACTGGTGGTGAGCAGAAGCCTTTTCTTCCCGGACACGTCCACCCTACTACCATTATCGGTAGCTGCGCGCCGAGTACCACGAGCGAGATCGCGCTCAGCCGGGGGCATAACCCGGGGAACCTCGCGTGGAGCCGCAGCAGCCGCCACGACCAACCCCCCTCAGAGAGGGGCCAACACCGGCCGCAGAGGCAGGCCTCGGATGCCCCGCTTAGCAAGCGAGGCGAGGCTCAAACGAATTCAGGGCTCACCAGATGAGACCATAAAGCACGATGAGAAGAAACCCAGAACCGGATCTCTATCTCCACCACCAACCAGGCCATCGCAGATACCAGTGCCGGTGGTGAGAATAATTCAGAAGGACCAACCCTCTGTGACACCACCGTTGCCACAGAGGCCCAGACCGGCACCACGACGCTCACCGAGCCACCGACTGTCGCCGGTTACCATTGAATCCATAGAGGCAGGAGACATGCCTCTCCCAGCCGAAACCTCTGAATCCCAAACCATGACGGCATCATCATCGTCAGCAGCGTCGTCACCGGCTGCGGCATCGGCGAATGAGATGGTGCTGACTCCAACTCGTCCCGCCATCCAAATCCAGGGACGAAACCCACTTGACCAAGACATGGACCACCCCACGGTCGACCCGACCGATCAACCGACATCCACCGAGAGGAGGCAATCGAGCCCACTCAGACATGAGAGGATGGACTCCACGTCGTACGCGGTACTGGAGTCAGTACCGATAGATGCCGCGCCGATGCCGAGCCCACCATCCCCCCCACCAGCCGCAGCAGCCGCATATGCAGCGGCACTACGAACGCCGCCTAGACCAACTATGGTCGCGCCACCCAGCCCAAGACCGGCGGCGCGCACAACTCTACCAGCCAGACCCAGCTCACCAACAGCCGGACCATCAACGGCGGCAACTACGACGGGACGCATGGGGAAGCACCCGTCGATAATCGTTGATGTGTTCCCCGACTGGCACACACACCTGGCAGCCCTGAAAAGAAAACTCGGCCACGTCCCGAATGCACGCCCGAACAACAAGGGCGTGATCTTCCGGCCAAAAACGCCGGAAGAATACAGGGTCATTCAGGCATATATGTGCGAGCTGGACAAGATGCCAAACCACCCGCACTGGCACTGCTACGGGATGGATAGCGAGAAGCCACAGAAGGTGGCCGTATGGGGACTCCCGGCCGAGACTGACTCGGCCATCATCGTGGGAGCCCTCAGAGACCTGGGATTTCCGGCCACCTTCGCGAAGGGTCTCCCCAGGAGGAAAGAGACCCAGAAAGTGGTTTACCACGTCCAGCTGGAGCCAATGGGGAAGGCCCAGCTGGAGCAGCTGTACAATATAACCGAGCTGCTGAGCATGCCCAGGGTGGTGATCGAGGCCTGGCGTGGAGCCTCCACCGTCCCCCAGTGCCATCGATGCCAGCTGTTCGGGCACTCCTCTACAAACTGTCACCGGCCCCAAAAGTGTGTCAGGTGCGCAGGACCACACTTCGGCACAGATTGCCCAAGAGACCTCGCCGAACCGGCAACGTGCGCGAACTGCAAAGGTCGCCACCCAGCCAACAGCCGCACTTGCGCGGTCTTCCGGGCGGAGGCCAGGAAGCGTAAAATCAAGATTCCTGGCGACCACCGCCCCCCAGCCCAAGAAGACCGCGCCACACAGGCAGCACCAGCAGCGCCACCAGCAAGAGACCCAAGGGCGCCGAGGCAGGCGGCGCAGCAACAGTATAGACAGCCTGCACACCTAATGACAGCATTGGGGCCCCAGCTGGGGTGAAATTGGCCCCCATACCAGGTGCCGGCAGCGCCGACAACATTGGCGCCGCCAGCAAACATACCGAGACTGGCAAGAGGGTGCCACCAACAACAACCCCAGCAACCAAAGAGAAAAGGGAGGAAGAGAGCCAGAAGTGGAAAGGGCAAGGCGCAGCCCCCACCGGCCTCTTCTACACCAGTACCACAATTGGGAGGGTTGCCCACGTTCAACCCTTTCGCGCCTCTGGCCGACGTCGGGCCAGAGGAGGCGGGAGTGGTCCCCTCCCAAACGAAGAAGACCACAAAAGGGGGAAAGCCCAAAGCGCCTCAACCCCAGCACCGAGAACCAACAAGAGCGGCACCATCTGCCGCTCCAACTCTAGCCCAAGCCCAAGATGGCACAAGCCCCCCGGCTCCCCAACGAAGGGTCAGAGCCAAGAGGCGAAGGGCAGCATCAGCGCCACCATCACCGCGCCAAGAAACGACCGGAGAGAAGGGACCTAGAGTCCAGTTTGCCCTGATCCCGGCACAGCCAAGCGGTCGTCCAACGGCGAGACCCCAGCAACCACAGCGGCCCCGACATGCCCCTCCGGCGGCTGTACTGATGGCGAGAGGTACGCAGAGTGGATGGCAGTCCTGGTTCCAGCAACCACCAAACCAACCCATGTCAGCCCAGTTCGGCCCCCCAGGCCTTGCCCAGGGGCCGAGATTCAGACCACCGCTGCTACCACCACAGCAGCCAGCCTTCCCCCGCATCAGCATGCAGGGGACTTCGGCGAGCACCCAACGCGGGGAGCCCATCTGCGCTATGATGGGTGCCCTGGTGGGCCTACTCGCCGCCATCGCTGCGGGGGAGGACCTCCGCGAAGCAGCGAGGCGAGGACTGGCCACAATCCAGGGCATCTGTTATGGATAGTGGCCAACTTCGCATTCTCTACTGGAACGCCGGGGGAATACGTGGCAAGATCCCGGCACTCCGAACTCTCGCTCGGTCGCAGGACATCCATATTGTCCTCCTGGGCGAGACAAAACTGACCAAAAAAACAAGTCCTCAAGATGTCGGGCTACGAAGTGTACCGCCAGGACGAGGTCTCTCCCCGGGGCATGGCTTATCGTGGAACAGCAGCCCTGGTGCGCAGGGACATCGTACACGAAGAGCTCGACCCACCAGCGTTCCAGCAGATAAGATCGATTGGGATCCGAACGCTGGTGGCAGGAAGAGAGACCGGCATATTCGCCGGCTACAGACCACCACTGAATGATCCACTGACACACCAAGACCTAGATGCCATATTCTCCGGCGGGGCCCCAGCGCTGCTCGCGGCCGACCTCAATGCCAAACACGTGGCATGGGGATCCCACAGCATCACAGCGCAGGGGAGAAGACTGCTGTACGAGACAGAGAGAAGAGGCATCTCAGTGGTGGGGCCAGACACGCCAACCCACGTACCTAATAACCCCAAGCACCGTGCCGATGTGCTGGACGTCGTGCTGCACAGGGGGATCGAGGCGCCTTTGCTAATAGAGACGCTGTACGATCTCGACGAGCAACACCTCCCCCTGTTGATCACGATCGGAGGGCCAGCGTCCTGCATGCAACCACGAGCACCGACCCTGAAAACAAACTGGGAGAAATACCAGAGAGCGCTGCAATCGCTAACGGTAGAAAAGCTGAGCACCGCAGAAGAGGTGGAGGCCTGCGCGAACTCGCTGACCCAAGCAATTGCAGCAGCTAAACAAGCCGCCACTACAGAGATACCTACAACAGGATGGCGCGAAGAGCTGCCTTCAAACCTAAGAGCGGTACGCGACGAGAAGCGGAAACTCAGACAGTTGTGGTCCCACACACGCTGTCCAAGGACGAAGAGGCAGTTGAACGCCATCTCAGAGAGATTTACAGAATTGGTAAGGGCCTGGAGGGGCACCACCTGGGACGATCACATCGCCCAGTGTGAAGAGGACAAAACCAATTTGTATAATCTCAATCGCCACCTGACCCGGGCTAAAGCGTCCGTTTGCCCACTGCTAGACAGCGCAGGGCAACGGCGTTACTCAGCCATAGAGAGGGCAGAGCTCTTAGCTGATCATCTGCAAGATCAGTTTCAGCTACACCCGATCCCACAAGAAGCCACAGACGACATCAGAGAGCATCACCAGAAGGTCGAACGGGAGGTCGCAGAATTCCTTCAGTCCCCGGCTATTCCGCTGAGAGGAGAGGAGTTCATATCCCCAGCGGAGGTCGTCCGAGCCGTGAGGAGACTGAATGTGAAGAAGGCGCCGGGTCATGACGGGATCCCCAACGCCGCCCTCAGGAGGATGCCGGTGAAGGGCCTAGTCTGTCTGACCCGGCTGTTCAATGGAATTCTCAGGACTGGACACTTCCCTTCGATCTGGAAAACTGGAAAGGTGATCGTTCTACCGAAGCCCGGCAAGGATAGAAGACAGCCGTCCAGTTACCGCCCCATCACACTGCTGCCACACATGTCGAAGCTGTTTGAGCGACTGATGCTACGGAGATTGCGTCCCCATATCACACCAAGGGAAGAGCAACATGGGTTCCGAGCACACCACTCCACCACGCTCCAGCTGACACGTGTAATCCACTACCTCACCAGCGAGTTAAACCTGGGAAGGCACTCCGTTGCCGTCTTCCTAGATGTCGAGAAGGCTTTCGATCGGGTGTGGCACGAGGGCCTCATCTACAAGCTGATGCGCACCACGACGCCGCCCGCACTAGTCCGAGTCGCGGCATCATCTCTTGAAGGCCGCCAGTTCTACGTGTCCGTCGAGAACGTCAGCTCCGGACACAGAAGAATCGCCGCGGGAGTACCTCAAGGGAGTTGCACATCGCCGTTCTACTACTCCGCCTACACGGACGACATACCGATCCTGGAAGACCTCCTTCCAGGCGAACGGGGAGTCGTCCTTGCCCTCTTTGCCGACGACAGCGCCTACATCGCGTCGTCCAGAAGCAAAGTTGTGGCAATAAACAGAGTCCAAAGAGTGCTCAATATCCTACCAGAATGGTTGGATAAATGGCGGATCGCCGTCAATGTGGGAAAGACGGCGGCACTGATGACCGGGAAAAGTACAAGAGGGCTTCAGAGCCAGAGACCACTGCAGCTTAGAGGACAGGACATCGCGTGGGAAAGCCAATGCAAGTACCTGGGTGTCCAAATCGACACGACCCTGAGCATGCGCTCGCAGACCACCAACGCCGTGCACCAGGCGAAGGCTGCTCGAGCGCTGCTGCGGCCCGTGTTGCAATCTAAGCTGCCATTGAGGACAAAGCTCTCCATATACAAAATGTACATCAGAACCCGGCTGACCTATGCAGCGCCCGCTTGGTACGCGCTCTGCACAGCCAGCCAGAAGAAGAAAATGCAAGTGGTGCAAAACACCTCCTTGAGGATGATCTCGGGAGCCGGCCGATACGTTCGCAATGATGTGATCGCCCGGGACATGAAGATCGAGACGGTGGGGGAGTTCGTGGCTCGTCTGTCGCGCGGCATGTTCGACCGCGCTGATAACGGGCCACACCCCCACCTGCATAACATTGCGCCGCTCCATGCACGTCCCCCTGACGAACGTAAATGGCGTGCCCTCCCTCGAGATCTCCTACTGGCTGGCTCGGACGATGAAGCAGAGGACAGCGTAGAGGGACCAAGCGGTACTACAGTAGTAGAAGATGAGGCCCAAACCAAAAAGGATCAACCAAGCCAAAGAATGGCCAACGTGACAAAACCAAGCCATAAGATGGCCAACATTGCTCCACCAAGCCAAGATGTGGCCAACGATGGCCATATTAATGGCTAACGAGGTTGCTGAGAGAAGCCGCCCGTCCTTGCGGACTGGGAAGGGTACTCGCACCCTCCAAACTTTGCCCCTCAGCCCTGAGTGGCCGAGGCGTCCAGCCGCCAAAGAGAGTGTAAACTCGAGTTGGCATCCTCACTCCCGCCAACCACGGGGGGAGAAGAACCCGAGATGATGATGACCTCACTGTAGTTAAATTAGATACAGGTCTCCGAGGCAATCTCAGTACTGTAATTGTAGCCTCTGCATACCTGGACATAACTGAAGATGCGCCACATCCAGCACTCGAAAACTTAATGCTTTTCTGCACAGCTAACAAGCTAGAATGTATAGTAGGATGCGATTCAAACGCCCACTGCACTGTTTGGGGTTGCACCGACACCAATGAGAGAGGAAACGATATGCTTGACTTCATCCTCAGGCATAATTTAAACGTTCTAAATAATGGCACTGAGCCCACATTCGTAACATCTTAGGCCAGGACAATTATAGATATCACGTTGGTTACAAATGATATCTCTAAAATAATAAATAATTGGCGCGTAGCGACTGATGAATACTCTGGTTCGGACCATAGATGGATCAGATATAGTTTAACCACTGGCAAACACGAACCACGATCTTACAGAAATCCAAAAAAGACCGACATACCAGCCTTTAGAGATGCACTTGAAAAGGCTATGTCAGAGACACCAAAATTTGATTTAAAAGCGGAACTATCGCCCCAGGAAATAGAGACCACGACGGAAGCCTTGGTACACGCTTTAAAAGAAAGCTATGAAAAAGCTTGCCCATTAAAAAAGGAAAACTATAGTTCAATTCCGAAAAAAGACAGATGGTGGAATAAAGACCTGACTAAGCTCAGAAAAAGGGTCAGGCACCATTTCAATAGAGCCATGAACACCAATGCACAGGCAGACTGGCAAAATTACAGAAAAATGCGCCACCGGTTCAAGGTGGAGGTCAAAAAGAGCCAAAACAACTCTTGGAAAAAGTATAGCAACTCTATACAGTCTGAGAGTGAAACTGCACGTTTGAGAAAAATATTAACTAGTGACTCACAAATAAAACTAGGTACACTGAAAAAGGCTGATGGCACCTACACAGCTTCAGAACAAGAGCAATTTGAATTGCTTTTACAGACGCACTTTCCAGACTGTCATATAAACGATACAGACGGATGGGTACCACACATACCACAAAACCCTGATAGGGAAGACTGGGATTTTGCCGACTCTATTGTCACGGAAGAGAACTTTCTTTGGGCATTAAGTACTTTTCAGCCGCACAAGGCCCCCGGACTGGATGACATATTTCCAGCTTTCCTCCAATGGGGCCTAAGCACGATTAAAATACACCTCATCGCCATATTTAGATCTTGCATGGCGTGGAGGTATATACCTAAAGCCTGGAGAGAAGTGAAAGTGGTGTTTTTACCGAAACCAGGAAAAACCGACTACACAAACCCAAAGTCGTTCAGACCATTAAGCCTCAGCTCTTTCCTATTGAAAACACTGGAAAGACTCTGTGATAAGCATATCAGATGTGGACCACTGGCAGACAATCCAGTCCACAATAATCAACATGCCTATCAATCGGGCAAATCCACGGAGACTGCACTCCATCAAGTGGTGTATAAAATAGAATCCGCTCTGGAGTGCAAGCAATCCTGTTTGGCTACCTTCATTGACATTGAAGGGGCATTTGATAAAACTACTTTCCCTAGCATTGAAGAAGGTCTGAAAAAGCAGGGAGTAGATAACAGAGTAACTGGTTGGATAACCACAATGCTCGCAAATAGAACAGCCAACATTAAAACGGCAGGCGCCACGCGCTGTCGGGTCACTAAGGGCTGTCCACAAGGAGGAGTCATGTCACCTTTACTTTGGGTAGTAGTGGTAGATGAACTTATTGTACTCCTCAATAGAGAAGGCATTGTCACTGTGGCATATGCCGAGACCTGGTAATCATGGTGTCTGGACTCTTTGAGTCTACCCTGTGTGAGAAGATGCAGAAAGCACTCAAAGTAGTTGAAAAATAGTGTGAACGCCACTGCCTCTCTGTTAATCCGCAAAAAACAGAGTTAGTGCTATTTTCACGTAATTTTCCAAGAAATGAAGAAACTAGAAAGCGGAGCCAGCACACACAAACATGGAGCGAACAGACAGTGAATCAGAATCAGAATCAGAATCAGAATTTCTTTATTGCATAAAACTGAGTAAACAAGATCTTAAACTAAAACGTCCTGACAGCTTACCCATTGCGGGCGTGCACCCACATTCACCAATTTTAAGGTGCAGGGCGCAGGCGGCGGAGCAGCGCTGATCGCCAAGTGCGAGCACCCGTACCCGTGTACTCGCCGCCGGCGTGGGCGCTGGCGGAGCGCGAGCCGCCGCCGCCGGCGCCGCCGCTAGACGCCACACCACTCACGTTAGTGGACACGCTGCCGCAGCTCATGGCGCTGCTGGCCCACCTGCGCCTCGCGCCCGAGATCGCCGTGGACCTCGAACACCACACATACCACACAGGCCATGGGATCACTTGCCTCATTCAAATAACGACGGAGGCAGGCGGAGACTTCATCGTGGACGCGCTGGCGCTGCGCGATCACCTGCACCGGCTCAACGAGACCTTTACTGACCCCGACAAGGTCAAGGTGTTCCACGGCGCCGACAGCGACGTAAAGTGGCTGAGAAGAGATTTCAACGTGTACTTGGTGGGGCTGTTCGATACGCACCAGGCGGCGCGCCTGCTCGCGCTTGGGGTGCATTCATTGCAGTATCTACTGAATAGATATTGCGCGGTCCACATTGATAAAAAGTACCAGATGGCGAACTGGCGCATCCGGCCGCTGCCGGCGGAGATGGTGCGGTACGCGCGCTCCGACACGCACTACCTGCTCACCGTGTGGCGCCTCATGGCGGCCGAGCTGCGCGCGCGCAGCCCCGCCCTGCTCCTCGCGGTCTTCCATAACAGCGGCCGCGTCGCTGCTACGGCGTGCCGGACCCCGGCGGTCGCCGAGCCGCCGCCGCGCGCCCCGCACAGCCAGCGCAGGGGCCCGCCGTTCGGCAGCTTAAACACTGACCACATGCACTCCAATCTCGCGTTCTACAGTTTTTAATAAAAAAACCATATGATGAGCGATTTTGGAAATGCGAGCATGCCCTGCGACCCGGCTAGCGCCCGGCGCCCTCTGGTTTCCGGGCCGGAGGGTGAGAAATGGGCTACCGAAGGCGACGACGGGGTGGAGTCCCAGGCCTTGCCGGCCGCAGCTACTACAGGACCGACGGATGCAGCCACCCAGCAACGAGCAGCAACTGGACCAGTGCAGAAGCCTGGAGCTGGACCAGAGCGGCGTGGGCGGCGCCGGGAGACGGCGGCGGAGAGCGACGCCGGATTAGGGTCAGGTGGGCGCCGGGAGGGCGGCTGGCCGTCCCCCGGCTTATACCGCGGCATTAGCCGGCGAGCATTATCAAGGCAGCGCAGGGCTTTCGGGGACCAGCTGAGGGAGCAGTGGGTCAGCTGCGTCAGGAGGGCGTCATGCCTCTGCCAGGTATGGCGGCGCTCGCGCCTCCTATCGTGGCATGCATGACGCGTGACCTACCACGGGCGGCGACCCTCGGCCGTGTGGCCGCGCCACGTCCGGGCCCGGCGACCGACCCGGCTGGCGCGGCGCGCGCCCGAGGGCCGCCGCCTCACCCCCCGAAGGCTCTGCAGCTGAACGTCCCACACGTGGCGCGAGGCCCGGCACCGATCGACACCGATGGTGCTCTCCGACCTGCATCGGTAACCAATCATATCCCGTCAAACGGGTATGGGAGGTGGAAGGGGAAGGAGGTGAGCACTGGGCCAGAGAGAAAGGTGACCGGGATCATCGCGTCCAACACGGACACTACAAAGTCGGGGGTTGGGGAGGGATCGACCCGAGGCGCGAAGAGACAGCGGAGCTCAGACTTCGTGTCTCCTACATCGATTGTTACGGTCGACAAAAAATTCTGTCAGCGCGAGAACACCACAAACGCGGACACGACAACCGATACACACGGGACGCACCACACTCGCGGAACACCCGGTACACCCGCGGGCTCGCTGCCGCCCGGCGGCGGCGCGTCCGCGGTCACACGACACGACTTGAATTGATACCCACTTTGGGCATTATCGAAGCAGTCACGTTTTTGTAGTCTTCTCAATTTTAATTAACAAATAGTGGTAAATAGTTTAATAAGCACGTAAAGGATTATGTTTATAGGCTCACCATTGGCCCTTTTACAGTATTTAGTATAAATTTAAGTGAGTTTCATTTCAATAGTGGCGACAAACTCGACAAAAACCGTGAGTAACTCAGTGCAGAAAAGAAGTGTGTTTTTATTTGTGTGTCGATAGATGTCGGTAGATGCTAAAACGAAAGTTTGTTGAAGCGACACTCTCTGGAACGATACAATATTTTGCCACTTGCGTCAAAGCACAGTTAGCCTAGCGGTTAGCACCAGTCGTCAGCACGCAAGTCTGACCGGACGTGGCTGCAAGTCTCCGCCGACGGATTCTTTTTGCGGTTGTTTCTCTGCCCATTGGATGCGTAGAAATACAAAAATAGCATACAAGTTCATAATAACAGTAAAATGTCTTGCGCGGCTTGCAATAACAAGCTCAACACTAGACATTATATGAAGTGTGGAGAATGCCTACAGAAATATCATATAGAATGTTTGAACATTAGTACTGAGCAATTCGCAGCTTTATAAGTCGATTACCGTACTCGTTGGGTCTGTCCATCATGTAATTCTACCACGACGAAGCGTCCTAAGACCGGCCCGAACACGCCTGTACGGCTTAATATAATACCTACTGCGTGTAACACGGCCATTGAGGCAAGATCAGTTTCTCCTTCTGCTGAGAGTCAAATGGTTATGGCGTCAAATAGTCCCAATATGCCACAGAATAACTCCGGGTGCGAAGTCATCACAATGGATAAGATAAGTGCATTGTTGGATAAAAAGCTGGACAAATCGATGAATATGATAATGGAAAAATTCAGATCGGTTTTACAAGAAGATGTTAAGAAGCTTGTGGGCGCGGCTATGGATTCCACGGTTCAGCAACTTAAGAACGAATTTACTGCTACAACAAATTTTATCTGCGAAGAACAGGCCTCAATGTCAATTAAAATTGATGCTCAGAACAAGGTCATTAAGTCAATGGAAGCTGAAAATCTCAAGCTTCAGCGAGAGTTAAATGTTCTCTCAACTCGTCTATCGGCAATGGAGAGAATGACTCGGAGCCAGAATCTGGAGATCCAGGCAGTTCCTGAGGCTCGAAATGAAAACCCTCTCGGCATATTTAATAATCTGTGTCGTACTCTTGATATAAAATTAGACCAAGATTGTATACACTCATGTCGTAGGGTTGCGAAAGTGAATGTTTCGTCCAATCGGCCTCGCAACATTCTGGTTACTCTCACTAACCCGCGCATCCGGGACAATATTTTGTCTGCTTGCCTCCGCTACAATCGACTGAACAAGAATAATACCTTGAACACTAGTGACCTTGGACTTAATACCGAAAAACAAAAAATCTATGTGACCGAACATCTCTCACCCGAATGCAAGATCCTTCATGCGGCTGCTAGGAAGACAGCTAAAGAGAAAAAATATAGGTTCGTTTGGGTAAAGTACGGCCGCGTATATGTTCGCAAAGATGAGTCATCCAGCTGCATACTTATCAAAAATATGGACTCGTTGAGCAAATTAACTTAGTGTATATTTATAAGTATCTGTTTTTGCCTTTCTTGGTCATTTATTTGTGGCGTATAACTAAATTCATAATGTTAGTATACTATCAAAATGTAAATCGTTTCAGATCTAAAACTGAAGAATTTTTGTTAAATCTTCTAAATTATGACTATGACATCATATATTTGACGGAAACGAATATAAATAATAGTGTATTTGATTCTGAAATATTTGATTCTCGATACAATGTTATTAAGCGCGATAGATATCAAACAAACGCACATAAGGAGGAAGGTGGTGGCATTCTTATTGCTTTAAAGAAACATTTTAATTTTATCCGTCAAGCATCTTGGGACACTGATCTTGAAGATCTATGGATCAGTATTTTATGTAATAACAGCAGCAAGCTTAATATTTGTTTGTGTTATTTACCTTCTTATATATCTGTTAGCCGTTTAGTAAACTTTTATGATAATTGTCATAATATAATTACAAATTCTGGTGATTCGGACGAGTTTCTTTGTCTTGGCGACTATAATACCCGGGATATCATTTGGACGAAATCGAGCGATACTAATGAGATGATTCACTCTCATCATATAGGACAGAGAGCTGATCTTTTACTTGAGTTCATTGAGGTAGGTCGCCTGCATCAAATTAACGGTATACCTAATCATAATAATGTATATTTAGATCTTGTATTATGCTCGCTTTCAAACGTCAATGTGTCTGAGGTCGATCCTATTAGTAAACCGGATCGTCACCATCCAGCGATTGCTTTTGAGATAAATATAGCCAATGACACTAATAAATCGTTTAAACCTAATAAATGTGAACGCCTTAACTACAACAAAAGCAATTATGACTTAATTGGGCAGGATCTTAGTTCAGTAGACTGGTCTTATATTTTATCAGGTAGTGATGTCGAAAATTTAACTACGCTATTCTACAATGAATTATAACATATAATTTCAAAACACACTCCTCTTTTGAAAGTAAGCAACCGCCAATATCCTCTTTGGTTTTCCCCGGCTTTGCAACGTTGTCTTAGAGAGAAGCGAAAATATCACTGTCGTTTCAAAAAGTTTAAAAATCCTCGTGATTATGATTGCTTTTCTTTACTGAGACGAAGGTGTAAGACTTTGATTGACCGTGATTTTTCTGCGTATACATCATCGGTAGAATCGTCGTTGGATAATAATATCAAACACTTCTGGAAGTATGTTAATGGTCGAAAATCTTCAAATTCTATTCCACAAACTATGAAGTGCGGTGATCTCACTTCTTCTAACGGTAAAGAAATTTGTGAACTTTTTTCTAATTATTTTAAATCAGTGTTTGTAAAAAATACCAATCAAGTATCTGATAATAGCGACGGTGATCACCCACGCCGGCCACACCTATCAGTGCCAACATTAAGTAATATACACGTTAGTCAGGCCGATATTATCAAGAAAATTGCTGGACTTGATCCTAATAAAGGGGCTGGTCCTGATGGGATTCCGCCCATTCTGTTAATAAAATGTAGTAATGAGTTGAGTCTCCCTCTTAGCATCATTTTTAATGCGTCACTTAGAGTCGGAACTTTTCCTTCACACTGGAAAATTGCATACGTTATTCCTATTCTCAAATCAGGTGACAAATCTAAATGTGAAAACTACCGTCCGGTAAGTATATTGTCGTGCTTGGGGAAACTGTTTGAGTCACTTGTCTATGATTCTTTGTACCACCATATCGAACCGTTATTGTCACCAAAACAACATGGTTTTATTCGTAACAGATCCACTGTTTCAAATCTTTTAGAATATAAAAACTATCTTTGCGGTGCATTTGCAACAACTACTCAAGTCGATACTGTTTATACAGATTTTTCAAAGGCATTCGACAAAGTGAATCACCGGATTCTGTGCTCTAAGTGGGAATCGAATGGTGTCCACGGTAGTCTCCTTCGATGGATTAAATCGTACCTTAGCAATAGGAGCCAGTTGGTAGCACTTAAAGGTTTTCTGTCATCACCCGCAAACGTGACATCTGGAGTACCTCAGGGATCACATTTGGGCCCACTCTTTTTCATCTTGTTCATTAACGATCTCATTGATAAACTTACTTGCTCGTGCTTACTATATGCGGATGATCTAAAAATATACAATACTATTGGGTCCGTAGCTGATTCTGAAGCCCTCCAAGTTGATTTAAACACAGTATTGGAATGGTGCAATGTCAATAAAACGTCTTTAAATATTGATAAGTGTTTTGTAATATCTTTTACAAATAAAACTAATAAAATTCTGCATCAATATAAATTAAGTGGTCAATTACTTGCTCGGAAGAATGTGGCAAAAGATCTAGGTATTCTGTTTGATGACAGGTTAACATTCCGAGAACACTATGATCATATAATTAATAGATGTAATCAACTTTTAGGCTTCCTAACAAGATCTACCAAAAATTTCAAAAATCCTCAAAGTTTCATTTATCTTTATTGCACACTTATTCGTAGCATTTTGGAATATAATTCTTCAATCTGGTCTCCTTTCTACAAAGTTCATATAAATCGTATTGAAATGGTCCAAAGGAAATTTCTCAGAATTTTGAGTTACAGGTGTGGACTAAAACGTAAACTCAATTCTTATGAAGATAGACTTTTAAAATTTAATCTGATGTCCCTTGAAGTTAGACGCAAATACTTTGATTTTACTAATCTTTTCAAAATTATTAACAGTTATATGGATTCTCCTTCTCTTCTTTCATCATTAAATTTCAACATAAAGCCTAGGTCACGTAATCCCCACTCCAAAATTTTTGTTTTGCAAGTTTATGTCAATAATACTTCGTATTTTAATCCTATTGTTCGCATGTGTCGCCAATATAATGATATCTCGTCTGATCACAGTAACCAAGTAGACATTTATTACAACAACTTGTATAAATTTAGAAAAGACATCTTGGCCATCCTCGCTGCTCAGGGGATGCCAGGTCATGCGTAGATGGCCTGGTATTCTCTTATTTGTTTATTTTATTTCTGTAGTATGTGCTGCGGCACTAGGTTTGCAGCACAATGTAGTTAATTAATGTTAATTTGATCATGTTTGCTCTATTGTTAATTATAAAATTTGTTTTATTGAGATTTACTGCTATTATCATGCTGTGTACGCATATTAAGGGATATTTTCCAGTTCTGTACTTTTGCTGTATAAAATTTAGCTCTTAATTGAATGTATCCTGTTCTGTGTACCTTTATAATAAAATAAAAAAATAAAAAACACGAGCGATGAGCGCCGCGGGGCCCTCGTCGTATGCTGAGGCCGCCAAGACTTGGCTCCCCGCGGTGCTGATCATGGAGAGAAACCGCATGCCAATGGACGAGCTGCGAGCCATGCACGTCCGGATGACAATCGAGCAGGCGCAGCAAGAATGTCATGTAAATAATAGCCGACAAGCAAACGGTCGCCTACCGCGTTTCGAATTGCTGGCGACGACGCTTCGCGGTGGGTTAAAATACGTGCCCGCGGACGACTGCGCACTCGTATGGCTGAAGACCATAGTGGAAAGGTCGCCCGCCCTGTGGGAGGGTTTCGGTGAGTGCGTCGTCGTCCCGGAGAGTGAGGTGCCGCGATATTACACTGCGGTCATAAATGTGCCCGACTTCGGGCGGGGAGTGCCCGCACTTTGCGGCGACGGGCCGGAACCTCTCATGAGGTACCTGGCGGCAATGAACCCAGAGGTAGGTGTAGAGAGGTGGCGGGTGTTCACTCACGAGATGCGCCTCGAGGGTAGCTCCCGTAACCATACCCTGGTGGTGGGCATCCCGCCAGGGGACATAGAGTTGCTCAGGCGCGCGGACTTTCGCCTGTACTATATATGCGCGAAGGTCTTCGTCAGGGTGAGAGGCTACAAAGCCATAGTAGAGGGCAGGTCGTCGGGAGCACCGGTGGGTGAGGGTGTAGGGGGCGCTGTTTCGTGCAGTCAAACCGCGCCCGCGCCCGCCGAGGTCGACGACGACACGCCACTCGCTGAGAGCATGGGGTGGACGCGAGAGGAAGAGGAAAGGTTGCTGGACGCGGCCGACGGGGGCGACGGGATGTTGGACTTACATGGGCTCAACATCTTTTCGCCTGCGTCGTCTATGGACACGGACCGGACTGGCTACTCTCGCGCCGACCACGATGCCTAATTTCTTGAGGTAGGGGGTCCACGAAATATATCTTTTAATAATGGATTCTCAAAAGCAAAACAATCATAAAAACACACATACCACGACTGCCTCGGCAGCCGAGGGATCACATAGTACACTAAACAGCGGTACTAATCTCGATATCATTCAAGGTAATATTTTTTTTTTTATTGGGAAATTACAAACCACAGTCTCCAGGGTCTGTGCCTTTTGTTTACTAAAGGTAATATTCATCATAGCGTCTCAGGCTCCGCCGCCCTACGCGAAGCCCTCGAGAAGCGTCAGAACACAATAGCACTGGTCCAGGAAACGTATTTAAACCGTGGCAAGGTAAGCGGCTTAAATGGTCTACGAGGTAATGTATTTACTCCTCCCGTGCAAAATAAAATGCGTACACTCATTTATATCCTGCAGCCTTATAAGGCGTCCTTGGTGACACATTTGTCCAATGATGATCTCACTGTAGTTAAAATGGATACTGGTCTCCAAGGCAACCTCAGCACTGTAGTTGTAGCTTCGGTGTACTTGGATATCACAGTAGATGCGCCACATCCGGCGCTCGAAGAACTAATGCTTTTTTGTACAAGTAACAAACTAGAATGTATAATAGGATGCGACTCGAACGCCCACTGCACTGTGTGGGGCTGTCCCAGTACAAATGAGAGAGGAAACGATGTGCTTGACTTCATCCTCAGGCACAATTTGAACCTACTAAACCATGGCTCAGAGCCTACTTTTGTAACATCTTGGGCCAGAACTATTATCGACATCACACTGGCGACAAACCATATCTCTAAAACAGTCAATGACTGGCGCGTAGCGACTAATGAATATTCTGGTTCGGACCACCGATGGATCAGATATAGCCTAACCGTTGGTAAACACGAACCACGAACCTATAGGAACCCGAAGAAAACTGACATACCAACCTTTAGACATGAACTCGAAGAGGCTATGTCAGGAGCACCACTAGACTCTAATGCGGAACTATCGCCGCAAGAAATCGAGACCACGACAGAAGTCTTGGTACATGCCCTAAAGACTAGCTATGAAAAAGCTTGCCCGTTAAAAAAGGAAGTCTACAGTTCAATTCCTAAAAAAGATAGATGGTGGAATAAGGATCTGACCAAGCTCAGGAAGAAGGTCCGACACCTTTTCAACAGAGCTATGAACACCGATGCACCGGTGGACTGGCAAGAGTATAGAAAGATGCGCCACCGTTTCAAGGTGGAGGTCATAAAGAGCCAGAAGAACTCATGGAAAAAGTATAGTAATTCTATTCAATCCGAGAGTGAAACTGCGCGACTCAGAAAAATCATATCTAGTGACTCACAAATTAAGCTAGGCACTTTGAAAAAGGCTGATGATACTTACACTGCCTCAGAACAAGAGCAATTTGAGCTGCTTCTACAAACACACTTTTCAGATTGTCAACTAAACGACATAAATGGATGGGAACCACATATACCACATAAACCTGGTAAAGAAGACTGGGAATTTGCAGACTCTATTGTCACAGAGGAGACTCTTCTATGGGCAATAAGTACTTTCCAACCACACAAGGCACCCGGACTGGATGAAATATTTCCAGCTCTCCTTCAATGGGGCCTAAAACTGATAAAAACACATCTCATCGCCATATTTAGATCATGTATGGCGTGGAGATATATACCAAAAGCCTGGAGAGAAGTAAAAGTGGTATTTCTACCAAAGCCAGGAAAGGCTGATTACACAAACCCAAAGTCATTTAGACCAATTAGTCTTAGCTCTTTCCTATTGAAAACGCTGGAAAGACTCTGCGATAAGCACATAAGAGGTGGACCACTGATAGAAAATCCAATCCACAATAATCAACATGCCTACCAATCGGGAAAATCAACTGAGACTGCTCTTCACCAAGTAGTCTACAAAATCGAATCCGCTTTGGAAAGTAAACAGTCCTGTTTAGCCACCTTCATCGACATTGAAGGGACATTTGATAGGACTACTTTCCCTAGTATTGAGAAAGGATTGGAAAAACACGGAGTAGACAGCAGAGTAAATGGTTGGATAACTACAATGCTCGCTGGCAGAACGGCCAACATTGAAACGGCAGGCGCGACGCGCTGTCGAGTCACAAAAGGCTGCCCACAAGGAGGAGTCATGTCACCTTTACTATGGGTAGTAGTGGTGGACGAACTCGTCGCACTCCTTAACAAAGAAGGTATTGTCACTGTGGCATATGCTGACGACCTGGTAATCATGGTGTCTGGACTCTTCGAGTCGACTCTCTGTGAGAAAATGCAAAAAGCGCTCAAGATCGTTGAAGAATGGTGTGAACGCCACGGACTCTCCGTGAATCCACAAAAAACGGAGTTAGTACTGTTCTCACGAAAAACCAAGAAAACAGATTTAAAAACTCCTTCCCTATTTGGTACGAAGTTGACACTGAGCAAGGAAGTTAAATATCTAGGTATCTGGCTAGACAGTAAACTTTTGTGGGGAAAACAACTTGAATATGTCACCACGAAGGCAACAAACATTTTGTGGCAGTGCACAAGAGCGGTGGGAAAAGACTGGGGTCTAAAGCCAAAGCTATGTCACTGGCCATATACTGTCATAGTGCGTCCGGTTCTCACATACGGCTGTGTCGTGTGGTGGACACGTACGAACCTAGTGACCGCTATAACTAAGCTACAACAAACGCAAAGACTTGCGTGCTCTCTCATCAGCGGATGTATGAAAAAAACACCCTCAGCTGCTCTCGAAATCATCTTAGGGCTCACACCACTGCACCTGCATATACAGCAGGAGGCGATGGCTTCTGCCCTACGAATTAAATCAACAAATCAGTGGAAGAGTTCGGGTGCCACGACAAACCACTGCAGAATAATCGATCGGGCGATAGCAATAATTCCCGAAGCAAACCGTGGAACGGATAGAATAGCTAAAACGCGTCTAGACAGCAAAAATTATGAGTTGATCATAGAGGACGATGTATCAAACGTTGTAGTGCCATCTTGGAACGTCTACACGGATGGTGCAAAAAACAAGAAAGGAACGGGCTGCGGCTATTACTCGCCGGAACTTGGGCTCAGAGAGTCGCTAGCCCTGAGTAAAACTACAACAACTTTGCAAGCTGAGGCCATGGGCCTATTACTAGCCGCAAAAGCACTTGAACCCTTAATAGAGCTTCTGACAGCTACTGAAAACAGAGAGGCCAAAGAAGTCATCGTGTTCACGGTTGATAGTGCTGCTACTATCTACGCACTCAAAAGACCTGTAACAAGGTCTAAAGTTATAGCCGAGTGTCATGCAACACTCCAAACTCTTTCAAACAAACACAGAACAATCGTGCGCTGGACTAAGGGCCACGGATCGTGTTCGGGCAACAACACAGCCGACACGCTTGCCAAAGAGGGCACGAGAAAACAGGTAGGAGATGTGGCAATAAAACACTGTAAGCCGACAGCGGTGGAAGTGCGCGAGTTGCTGCGTCGTCATACCGAAAAAGAAGAACAGAATATATGGAACAAGAGAGAGGATTGCAAGCATTCTAAGGCTGCTTTCCCCAATCTTAATAGAAATATCACAAATGACCTGTTGAGGTTGCAGCGACAGGACCTTCGACTTATGGTAGGCCTCATTACTGGTCACTGCAACTTAAATAGTCACTTGTTTAAACTGGGAGCCACTGACAGCTCTCTATGTCGCGGCTGTTTGCAGGAGAACGAAACTGTAGAACATGTTCTGTGGTATTGCAAAGCCACACAAGACATTAGAATAGCTAACGGATTGCATGATGCTTCTGCACTATCATCAGCTTTGTTGCCTGAATCGCTATCATCTCATTCACCATCTAAGCTACTGGAGCAGTTATGCCAGCGGCCCAGAGCCACGCTCCGTTACTTTAAGGAGCTGGGCTGGCTCGGGTAGACGCTGGAGGGGGAATGCACAAAACACCCCATGCGGGACGTCAGTGCAGGACTCATCGCCCCTTATTAGAATTAGAATTAGAAGATGCAGAAAGCACTCAAAGTAGTTGAAAAATGGTGTGAACGCCACTGCCTCTCTGTTAATCCGCAAAAAACAGAGTTAGTGCTATTTTCACGTAAAACAAAGAAAACCGACTTGAAAACTCCTTCGCTATTCGGTACCAAATTAACATTAAGCTAGGAAGTCAAATATCTAGGAATCTGGCTAGACAGTAAACTTCTGTGGGGAAAACAACTTGAGTATGTCACCACGAAGGCAACAAACATATTATGGCAGTGCACCAGAGCGGTGGGAAAGGACTGGGGTCTAAAGCCAAAGCTCTGTCACTGGCTATATACTGTTATAGTGCGACCGGTCTTCACTTACGGCTGCGTAGTGTGGTGGACACGTACGAACCTAGTTACTGCAAAAGCAAAGCTACAACATACGCAAAGACTTGCGTGCTCGCTAATCAGCGGATGTATGAAAAATACACCATCAGCTGCACTCGAAATTATTCTTGGGCTTACACCACTGTACCTGCACATTCAGCAGGAAGCGATGGCTTCAGCCTTACGAATAAAATGTACAAATCAGTGGAAGAGCATGGGTGCGACCACAAACCACTGCAGAATAATCGATCGGGCGACAGGTATAAACCCTGAAGCTAATAGTGGTACGGACAGGATAGCCAAAACGCACCTGGACTGTAAAAAGTATGATCTGATCGTAGAGGATGACATATCAGACAGTGTAACGCCGTCTTGGAACATATACACGGATGGTGCTAAAAATAAGGATGAGACAGGCTGTGGCTATTACTCGCCAGAGCTTGGGCTCAAGGAGTCTCATGCCCTGAGCAAAACCACAACGGCCTTGCAGGCGGAAGCCATGGGCCTATTATTGGCCGCAAAAGCACTGGAGCCACTAAATGAGCTTCTGGTATCTCCTGGAAAAGGAGACTCTAAGGAAGCGATCATGTTCACAGTTGACAGTGCTGCCACAATCTACGCACTCAGGAGACCTATAACAAGGTCCAGGGTAATAGCTGAGTGCCATGCAGCACTCCAAAGTATTTCGAATAAACATAGAACTATCGTACGTTGGACAAAAAGTCACGGTTTATGTCCGAGTAACAACATAGCAGACACCCTTGCTAAGGAAGGCACGAGCAAAAAGGTAGAGGATAAAGCAGTTAGACACTGCAAGCCGACAGCGGTGGAAGTGCGTGATCTACTGCGCCGTCATACTGAAAAAGAACAACAAAATATGTGGGACAAGAGGGAGGATTGCAGGCATGCCAAAGCTGTTTTCCCAGCCCTGAACAGAAACATTACAAACGATCTATTGAGGTTGCAGCAAGACCTCCGACTTATGGTAGGATCATCACTCATCACTGGTCACTGCAACTTGAATAGTCACATGTATAAACTGGGAGCCACCGACAGCCCACTCTGTCGTGGTTGCCTGCAGGAGAATGAAACGGTAGAGCATGTCTTGTTGCATTGCAAGGCCACGGCAGAAACTAGAATCGCTTTCGGGTTGCATGACGCTGCTATTGCTTTGTCATCAGCATCTACAGCATCATCCTCATCGCCATCTGGTATACCAACCAAGCCACTGGAGCAGTTATGCCAGCGGCCCAGAGCCACGCTCCGTTATTTTAAGGAGCTGGGCTGGCTCGGGTAGACGCTGGAGGGGGAAATGCACAAAACACTCCATGCGGGACGTCAGTGCAGGACTTATCGCCCCTACTTCAAATGAGAATGAGAATGAGAAAATCCCAGTAGGTATTTATGATATAAAATAGGAATAGCGCGAGGTCCAAGTCCGGGGAGTCCGGCTCGGACGGACCTAGTTATATTACGGCACAGAGTTACCAGAGGGATAAAGTGGTTGATCGAGAAACTAAGGAAAGAGATGCATTGATTTAATATGGCATCAGTTAGAAAGAGACATGATAGGTATCTCGATTCAGTGGCTAGTTGCCGTGGTTTTGTCCCGATAGTGTCAAATTCCTATACATTTATTTGATAGTTGATAACTAGTGATAGTGATTGTCCATACATTTTTGCGGTTGTGAATTCCCTCAAGCGACAACAGCGCTATCTCTCTTGTTGTATTAGCTCTGTGTATTACGGCTACTTTGAACTGTCAAATTGTAAATAATGTCAGTCGTTGATTGATTGTACAACTTTAGAATCTCTGAAGAAGGAAACTGTTCGGTGGGTATGCAGGTTTTTTCGTGATTAGGGCATTTCCATTAGTTTCCTTATTCAGAGTTTAGAATAGGTATAGTTTCTTTATTGTGTAAATTAAAATCTGACGCAGTAAGAAATAAAGCTTAAATAACGTTCAAGAAGGTATAGCTAGAATAAATCTCTTCCAGCGTATTATTTTTTTATTTTCTGAATTAACATAAATAATGATGTGTTTAAGTACTTTTGAATTGTTTAGTGAGATTGTTTTGATAAATGACTGAATAAACACTTAAGAAAATAATCGCAAAAACATGTCAAAACAACGTCTAAGAAATATTTCATTTTCTCAGTTAGAAAACCAATACCTACGACTTGTTTTGCTAGTTCGCCCTAGGTCCTAGGACCAGCAATTTTAATCAATTGTTTACAATAAATCATCGAGAATGAAATAACTAACCGTTAATTTGAATTGTTGTTAAGAATTGCACAAGTTTGTATTTATGTGTAAAGTTATCGCGGGTGGTCCGCAACAAACACAGCAATTAATTGTGAGTTAGATTCAGAAATAGTTGCTTATTTCTAGTTCAATTTAAATTCTTTGGAACCGTTTAAGTTACACACGGGATCATACAATCACTAGATACTGTGAATTAAATTCCATATAAATAAATAAATATTTTTGGAACATCTTACACTCGGCCTCTGACCCCAAACTAAGCAGAGCTTGTGATATGGCTGCCAGAGACTGATATTCTACATTTACTTATTTTTAAAAACATACTTATATAGATAGTAATTAAATAACACCCAGACACAAAGCAAACACTTATGTTCATCACATAAATATTTGCCCTGGGTGGGGATCCAACCCACGCCTCTTTCATCGAGAAGTTAGGGTCACTAACCATTGAGCCACCGAGGCAGTCATCATTTTAACATCCGAAGAAAAAAAATAGATGTAAAAAGATTGACGAGTGTCTGTGCCGTCGTCACTCGAAAAGACGAAAAACGCAAAATTACAGTTATTTTCTGGTTTAAAATGTGATGTCTATTAATTTTGTATATATTGTCTTTATTAATTATTATTACCAAATATAGCACAACTTACTGCAACCGTGTACAGAATTCGTATAGTCTGCACGAATCATGTCACTTTAATATCTGTCATGCAACTCTAGTATTCATTCCAGAATGACAGCTGTCACTTTGATATCTGTCAAATGTGACTTGAACTATGACCTGATAAAAATATGTTTTAATTTGACAGCTGTCACTTTGACACCTGTCATGTAACTCTAGCATGACATGTCATATTTTGTTTCTTTTTGTTATTATACTTTGACGGTAGTAACATGGGTAATTTATTTTTACTGTTCTAACAACTTTCAACTGCAGTAGTAACAACGGTAATTTATTTACCGTTCTTACTACTGGTAGTAAGATTAGTAATAACACTGGGAATAAACTGAAATTCCCTTCAAATTAAGCATTCCATGCGGTTGTTTTACTCTGCGCATTTCCTAACCAAATTTTAATGGATTTTTGAGCTACTGTACACAGTTTAGTCCCACAAGATATTTCTACTAAAGATATGTGCAGCTCATAATGTTTTTCTTCACCAAAAAGCCAGTTCAATATGTCAACAAGTTTTATGCTTTCTCCCTACTCATAGGTATTGTAAGTTCTACTACTCTCCCATTTAAGTTCTACTCACAGACCAGGGGCCTTATCGTGTAAGCGCTCTGACGTTCGGTTTCGCGTTTCCTCCCGCTCGCTCTCGTGGTGAGATTAACTGGCGCGAGCAGGAGAAAAAGCGAAGCCGAACGTCAGAGCGCTTACAAAATAAGGCCACAGGTATCGGACTATTATTATTATACCTTTATACCACAAGACTAATCGCGCACTAAAATTACGAGATAAATAATTATCTCATTTTCCCGATGTTTCGACCGAATTGCATCGATCGTGGTCACGGGTAGAGGTTTCCTATTAGGAGTTTACCCGTGACCACGATCGATGTAATTTGGTCGCTGAGAAATGCGATAAGAGAATTTTACCTACGTACTACAATGCCTGTTGTTTTTAAACTTTCGCGATTTTAACACATCATTATTTAATATTGATTTTAATTTATTATTGATGACATTTTTTAATTTAATTGTAATTTTAATAATTTTCTGTATGGTGTTTAAAACTGAAATAAACTGATTAAAATAATAATAATAAAATAAAATAAAATCGCAGGGCCGGCTTTGTGGCGAGCCGTCGGTCAGTGGCGACACCGCGAACCCTGATTCCCTGGGGCTAAATGAGACCCCTGCCTCCTCTCTTGCCTTACCGGCTGGCTTGGAGTGGAAACCGCAAGAGCTAAGAACCTAAGCTCCAGGGTGGAAGTGTTAAAGGGCATAACGCCGCTAGTAGCTCTTAGTGAACGCGCAGCACACCTCTCGACACCCTAAGCCGTCCACACCAATGTTGCTCCTCCGGCGCCAATATACGGTAGCTATTATAAGGGGTCCATTTAGTAGATGGCAAGTCACCAACCGCCTGAATATTTGAAATGAGGCATTATTTGGCGGGTGCCGTACCTCATTCCATAATCCAGTTTTGTATAACACCCAGAAGTTCACCGCAATAACCCATTATTTTTTCAATTCATTACTCACAATAGGCTCCTTGTACCTTCACCCCTACAACATAGCTAAATGATGTTTAAAAAGGGTCTCTCAGTGTTGGCTTCGGCTCCACTGATGCCCATCAAAATACCGGGCTTGGCCCGAGAGATGTATATCAAATAAAAATAATAATAATAATTATTATTATTTCATAATACGGGACTAGACACTACACATTATTATTATATACCATGGGACTAATATTACGAGAACTAACTAATATTACGCGCACTAAAATTACGAGATAAATAAATATCTCATCTTCCCGAAGTTTCGACCGAGTTGCATCGATCGTGGTCACAGGTAAACTCCTACTGGGAAACCTCTAACCGTGACCACGATCGATGCAACTCGGGAACTTCGGGAAGATGAGATATTTATTTATCTGCGGGACTTCGGGATAATAAGGTATCTATTTATCTCGTAATTTTAGTGCGCGTAATATTAGTTAGTTCTCGTAATATTAGTCCCATAGTATATAATAATAATGTGTTCAAATCGCGAAAGTTTAAAAACAACAGGCATTGAACTACGTAGGTACTATTCTCTTATCGCATTTCCCAGCGGTGTGTCCCCGAGGATTAGTAGTGTAGGTGGATTGCATCACGGACGGTGCTTAATAAAGAGGGTGTAATGCTCAGCGGCCATCATGGCGGGTGCCATGGGCCGTCCGGTGCAGCACCAACTATTTAATTAAATAGTGCTCGCGCGGACTGGGGACTACAAGGGACGAATAAAATGTGCTAAAGTTCTTCTAATTCTTCTTAATCTTGTTTTGTTGTCCGAGTCTTGTTTAAAGTAATGTGGCTGCTTCTCAGACTATACTCGTAAGCGCGTGATTCAATGCTTCTGATTTTTCGTTTTTTTTTCGACTTATTTAGATAATTTCGTACATGTAAAATACTTACCTAAGTTTTTAAAATTTTGTTTGAAACATATATATTTAGTCAGTAAGTTTTTAAAATTTTGTTTGAAAGATATACATTTCTTTTCTTTCCACATTTTACTTTTATTATACACCACAACCACATATTTGTACTCTGATTTCTGTCCATCCAAAGGTAGCCTGGAAGAAATCGCTTAAGGCGATAAGGCAGCCCTTGTACCACCTAAATTTAAGAAAATTTGTACTTTGTTATTTAAGCTGTTTTGTACAATATCCTACTAATATTATAAACGCGAAAGTTTGTGAGGATGGATGGATGTATGGATGTTTGTTACTCTTTCACGCAAAAACTACTGAACGGGTTGAGATGAAACTTTGCAATAATATAGCTTATATATCAGAATAACACACAGGCTATAAATTATAATGATATATTGCGTATGCGGGCGAAGCCGCGGGTAAAAACTAGTGGTGTATAATGGTGTGGTGGTCCCGCGCGGTTGTTGTAACTGTTAAGCCATGTCAAAGGCCCACCGACGGCTTAAAAACTCTGACACCAGGGCTAGCCACACGGCTTATACGAATTTACTTTATGGTGTATGTGGATTGCATCACGGATGGTGTAATAAAGAGGATGTAATGCTCAGCGATCATGGCGGCTGCCATCGATGCAGCACCAACTATTTAATTATATGGTGCTCGCGCGGACTGGGGACTACAAGGGATGAATCAGATATGCTAAAGTTCTTCTAAACTTGTTATTAATTTTGCCATGTCTGCATTTGGAAGCTCATAATTTACTAACTCTTGCTGCTGCGTATTTTTTTAGGAAAGTAGTAGGTATCTTAGGTAAGTAAGTTGTCATAAGGTGTTGAAGCTAATAATTTAGATAGACAGAAACGCTTTATTGTTCACACAATCGACAATATAACAATAAAAGAGTAAAATATAATTAAAATAGTGCGACAATCGGCGGCCTTATCGCTTAGAGCGATTTCTTCCAGGCAACCTGAGCAACTGCTTAGTCTTTATAAAGCACAAGTCAGGTCTTGCATGGAATACTGCTCTCACCTTTTGGGATGGCTCTGCCAAATATCAACTGGAAGCTCTGGAGTCGATTGAGAGGCGAGCCAGAAGGCTGATTAACAACGGCACCTTGAATAAGACGCAGCTGCAAAGTCTTGAGCATCATCGCAAGGTGGCGTGTTTGTCGGCCTTTTACCGGATTCACTTCGGAAAGTGCGCTCAGGAGTTGCACAATCTGGTCCCCCCTACCCCTTTCTTCTATCGTACGGATAGACAGACGCGACCAAAGCGCCACCCTTTTATGGTGGACATTCCGCGCGTTAGAACCAAGCGTTTCGAATCCTCATTCCTCATACGAACAGCCAGAATGTGGAATGCGTTGCCTGGGTCTGTCTTCCCGTTAAAGTACAACGTGGGTGTCTTCAAATCCCGAGTAAATAGGTATCTTCTAGGTAAGCGTGCTATTCGAAAAAAAAACCTGATTAAGAGAGGAAAGGATTACTGACTCTTTTGGAAATTCTCCCTATATCTGCTACAGTGATGATTCATTCATCCATCAGTGCCCTTCGTTCGAGAACTTTACTGTTCCATCGGCCATCCGTTCTCCAAACTATGTGCCCTGCCCATTGCCACTTTAATTTGCTAATTCGTTGACTATGTCAGTAACTTTGGTTCGTCTGTAGATATATTTTTAAACATTTTATTCGACTAGGTAAATAGCAAACAGGAACGAAAGATAACTTATTTATTTGATTTCGTATATTTGACTACGTTCCGCCCCTGACCATCGCCCAGTAAAGCTCTACAATTAACTAACTCACCAAACTACAAACACTAAATAAAACACCATATATATTTGCTATCCGAATCAGGATTCCATCACCATTCGTCACCCCGTCCTGCGCCCGCCTCTGTATTTCTAAATGACGGCAGGAATTCGGTCGTGATGTCCTAGGGCAGGGACGTAATTGAAATCCTGACGTATTGATATTGCATGTCCACGGGAGATAATGACTGGCCTGCTGGCCCATTGAGCTTTGTTTACAGTGTAATTGTGGATTAGTTTAGCTTTTAGGACCATTTGACCATCAGTTAACATGTTTATATGGAAAGTCTTGATAGTTATGTGGAGATATCACGGCATTAGTACATTTTATAGTAACTGTTCATGTGGAAGTTTTCCGCGCACGCACCAAGGCTTCCGTTTTCATATTTCAATTAGAACAGTAGCCTCTATTCAAACATCAACCCACTATACTACCAAAATTAAGTGCTAATTCTGTAATTTACAAAAAGGTAGGAAAGTATGAAAACAAGAGCTTTAAAGAAGTCAGCAGAACTTAAATTTTCTTTGAAATTATTAACCAAGTTCAGAGTATGTGTTGACTAAAATACGTTTAGCTAAGTATTCAGTTTTTTCGATCGAAATAGCACAAAAGTGAGTAGAGGTGATGAGGCAGTGCTTCCAGATTTGTTTGCTCCTGTTTTAAATACAAGAACTAATTTACGTAGTTATTTTACATGATCTACTTTTACTTTTTACCGGTATCGAGTTCTTGACTCCAACATAAGCTACTTTTTTATTCCCCGCTATGAGCATTTATTTATGCGATTCCCAAGGGACTGTCTTGGCGGGTAAAACCGCGCGGCTTAGCCAGTGGCCAATAATTTTGTCTTAAGACTATTAAACTGGCATGATCTAGATTTATATTTAGCTTTAGAGGGTTGCCACGCTCGGATTTATATAAGAAGCATAACTTAGATAATGGAAATGTACCAAACATTTGGTTGGCCGGGTAATTTGACCGGAAAGTAAGTATAAGTACCTAAATAAGTCTGCGTAAGCCGGGTGGCTAGCTCTGGTGTCAGAGTTTTTAAGCCACCTGAAGGCCTCTGACATGGCTAACCGACAATTTAACTTATCATCCGAGCCACGGTAGCGCTCAGTTGTAAATGCCACCCGCGGTCACCCATCCGAAGACTGACCGTGCTGAACGTTGCTTAACTTCAATGATCGCAAACGAACACCTAGTCAAACTACGCTATGAGGGCTACGAAAAGTTATAAAAATCGATTTAAATTTATTTTTAAATGTTAGCATCGATTTTCCAAGTTGTTTAATGTGTGTGAACTACTGAAGTATACGAGTACTTGTGGGGTATTATAGCCGTGATTAGTCTCTAAATAAGAATTGGAAAACCCTACAAGAGATTATTTTTGTTTTTTTTTATAATGACCAACTGGCTAAGTTGTTGATTATTAATTTTTATTAGAATAGAACACATAACAAAAGAAAATTCATATAAAATGTATTTCTTTTTTTTATATCGACTGAAAGGCACTTCACTGGATAGATTTTTTTTATGTAAACGTGTGAATATCATAACCATCACAAAATGTCCGGATGCGGTACTCTACCATGCTTCTAAAGTGTGTACCTCCCATAAAATGATACTGAGGGTTATATAGGGCACAATTTGTACTGTAATGATTATGGCCCTTAAAGACCCTTCTAGAGGATTACCGAGGAGTTGCCTGCAAAGATACCAAGTCTAATATTCATACATTACTTGCCAGATGCGAAGACATAAATGATATGGATGCTTCGGAATTTTGCACTCTATTTTTGTAAAACTAAGATGCAAAGTAAAATGTGATGTGGTTTGCATTTTGCATTTGCAATATTGTGGTGTTGCATGCGGGAAACACGTGTGAGAGATTTTAAGCGGAATATTTTGATATTATGAAAATTTATGACGCTCTTTAGGACTAATTTATCATATTGTTTAGTCTTGTCTTTGTTAGTTGGGATTTTAGTTATATAAAAGTATTTTAGTTTTGTTAACCACTAAGATAATTTTAATTTAGTGAAAAATGTGTAAAATATGTTTACATAGAATTTTTGTCGTGTTGCCTATGCAACATGTATAAGTATGTTGCGTAGTTTGACTAGGTGTTTGTCAGCAATCACCGAAATTAAGCAAAGCTGCACGACCAGTATTTGGATGGGTGACCGCGGGTACTGTACCAGCCTTTTTAATAGTCCACTGCAGGACGTAGGCCTACCCACAAAGAGTGATTGGGCCATATCCACCACGCTGGCCCAGTGCGGGTTGGTGGATTCACATACGCCATCGAATTTCTTCTACGGACGTATGCAGGTAATTGCCTCACGATGTTTTCCTGGCTCTTCGCCAGTAGTGTGAAATTCCGTAGAACATAAATTCCAAAGAACTCCAAAATTGGTTCGGTACCGGGGATTTGAACCCACGACCTCACGATTGTAAGGCGGGTGTCACTAGACTTAGTGACCGCGGGTGGCATCTTCCAACTGAGCGTTGCCGTGGCTCGGATGACACGTTAAATTGTTTTAACCGTTTAGTCATGTTAGAGGTCTTCAGGTGGCCTAAAAACTCAAGACATCAGGGCTAGCCACAGGCCTATACGAACTTACTTAGCAATTAGTGACGTGGTGTGCATTTTGTATTTGCAATATTGTGGTGTTGCATGCGGGAAATACGTGTGAGAGATTTTAAGCGGAATATTTTTAATTATTTTGATATTGTGAAAAGGACATGTCCACAAAATGTATGGAGGCTGGCATAATAATAATCAAAAATTCAAACCATAACACTCGTTACATTTCGAGAAAGTTCATATTTTTCTGAGTCTATTACAACAGTAAAAAAAAATAACCCTCCGATTTTTTAAAAATTAATTTTCTATAAATATATTTGGCTCAATAGGTAGATTATTTTTAGCAACCCTGATTAAATAACCTCCAAATTATTAAATAAAAGCATTTTTACCAATTAGATACAGTTTTTAAGTGTTTTTTGTCACATTGTACCTACTAACTGGTCACACTGGTAGGATATACTTTTTAATTTTAGCAAATTAAGAGATGAATGTGTAAAAATCAGCTATGAATGCAAGTAAAATAACGATAGAAGTACTTTATTATTGCTAAACTAGAAAAAATAATAAGCTGTATTGTTATTTTTCCTACAATTTATTTTCCACATTTAAAAAAAAATTGGAGGGATGAAAAAATCTAAATTAAATATTTTTGGGAAGCCCATAAAACAAGCTTTCAAATGATGTATATATCATCTTGGTTCGATTTTGCTCTGAATAATATACCACTTGAGGACGTCACCTTTATGACGCTCTTTAGGACTAATTTATCATAATATTGTTTGGTCTTGTCTTTGTTAGTTGAGATTTTAGTTATATAAAAATATTTTAGTTTTGTTAACCCTGTGACCCTGGTTGTTTTAACCCTTTAGCCATATCAGAGGCCTTCCTAACTTAACCTAACCTACCATCATTCTACACAGTTTGAGCAATAAATTTTACTTTTACTTTTAAAAAGGTTATGTACTCTCTACTTGCTTAAGTTTTTAAGTTACACACTTTCAAAGTTAAAGGCTTTGAAACGGCTGTATAAGGTTATAAACTAGTTACAATAGGCACTTTACTTTATATTCTCTTTGTAATTAATTGTAGATACAATGGTACAATTGCCTTTTATTTATTTAAAGCTGGACGATAAACACAAAGCTTTGAGTCTATCTTTGAATACAATTTTAGAATTATTAGAACTAGAATTTAGGAATAATTGATAAAATTACTGGGAAAGACGGTGTAACAAAGGTATTAATTACTTTGTAAAAATTTTATTTCAGGAATCAACGAGATAAAGTAAAATAATAGGGAATAAAAGGGAAAATAAAAATTATGACAAGCTATCCGTATTGCTTACAAAAGAAATACAGGTAGCCACTTGGCGTATTCAGGTAGGTTATCTATTATTTAGACAAAATTATTGATAGCTTTTGGCAAATACAGCTACTAATTTATAAAAAGATATATTTTTTAGAAAAGTTATTTTAACTGTTGAGAAAATAATAATAAATTAAATATATTATAAATACTGTATTATAAATTATGTACATCAAAATTAATAAATTTTGTTCTGCGACTTTTGTCAAAACTTGAAAAAAAATTACCTGTTCCATACATTTTGTCCAGGGTGAACGATATTTTTCTATGGAACAACAACTTTTTTGACAATTAATAAATGTCGTAGAACAAAAGTTGTTATAGTTTTGATGTACAGAATAAGCCCTTGAAAGGATGCTAATGAATTAGAAATAACCCTGTATAAAAAAAGATTGTATTTCCATCCTCTCATTAAATTGCTCTCTATCGGTTTTTAATAATTCAATGTGCTATTATGACCTGCTTCCTATCGCTTTATCTTGCTAGCACAACTATGGCAAGGATTTCGGCTTGTCTACCTATCTCCACGTCTGCGAATTGATCAAGTAAAAGTAAAGCCCAAAGTCCATCAAAACAGAGCGGAGTGAAGATGTGCGGAGATGGCACAACGTTAAAGCAAGTAATACTGTTGTACCATCTCTATTTGTTGGCACCGCTCTCTTAGGAAACCAGAGCTTAAGTAATAACCTCATTGCACAATGTTATATCTCGTGCTTGTTAATAAAAAAAAACAAACCAGAAACTGCGCTCGGCACTCCATCCATCTACCGTATATTATATCTTGTAGATACAGATTACTTGTAGAGGGTCTACGATAACCCGTAGTGATACTACAATATCTCGTAGAGACTCTACGATGTCACCTACGGAGCTACGCAACCACAGTATGCAACAAATATTGGCTATGTTGACGATATTTTGCTTCAAACAATACTGGGAATCCAAATTCCCAAACCTAACGATATTTCCAAGAAGTCGATTCCTAAAATCAGATTACTTAAAACTTGAAGATACTGCCATTTATTAGGATAATAAATAAAGCGAAAAGTTGGGTCCATTTGTTCAGGAGTTGCAAAGAACTTAGAACTCAGCAATAAGTAGGTGGGCATTTGTCTGGAGTCCAAGTTTCGAGTTTGTTTATCTTTCCTGCTGCCCATTGTTTCGCCTGGAGGTGAGTGGAGAGAGACTGATAAATTTAATTGTTAATTTAATGTCATCTTTTTTATACTGAAAAGTAAAAATGGCTAAATGTAGTTCAGACCACTGTAGGTGGTGCGTTTGGTAGTTTTTTCATATTATCATACATTTCATCGATTTTAAGTTGCGATTTTGTATGGGACAGCTGATTTTATTTCCTATTTCCAGATTGGCCCCATAGTAAAAAAAACATAATAATGGATCCTCTTTTGGCTTAATTATGCCCTGCAAATAACCCTGCATATATTTTCCTGGCTGAACGTGATTTAGTTTAGAGTAAGTGTAGTCATAACTCAAACGTGTTGAACTTTAACTTTTGAAAATAGCTGAAACTATGTGTATGCTTCGGGAACTCGAAGAATTACGATTGTTCTATTCAAATCCCAGACTAAGCAAAGCTTGTGATATGGCTGCCAGTTACTGATACACTACATATACATATTATTTTTAAATACATACTAGTACTTATATATATAATTACATCCAGACACAGAGCTTACACCTATGTTGATCACAAAAATGCTTGCTCTGGTTGGGAATCGAACCCACGCCTCTTTGACCCAGGTGTCAGGGTCACTAGCCACTGGGCCACTGAGGCAGTCAAGTCAGTGTTGTATAAAGAAATTTTAAAAATCTATCCTAATTTCCAGACCAAATTCCATAAAATAAAACGGCAATACGAATCTAAAAATCATAAATGCCGGTGGCTTGGTAAACCACGTCCGGCGCGCCTAAAAACTTTTTTCACAAAAATTCGAAATATTGGCTCTAAAACAAAATGTCACTATTTCGAGTTCCCGCAAATGTTTTAGCAGACTTTCAGCCCTATTTATATGTACTGAAGGTTGCTGTTTGTAAGCGTGACACGTCCAAGCCCATGTGGCCGCAGTCACGGTCCGCGCTTGAAAAATGAATGCCTGGAGCGTGACCTGTGGTAAACTGCAAAATTCTTACAGCAGTACGACCAAAATGCACGTAGAGACGGATAAATGAGGGTAATACACACCTTCAGAAAAGGCTCTAAACTTTATTCAAAATTTCAGCAGTAGCTCCATCTTTCACTTTCGTTTATATCTTTGTTTATGTTGAGTTATTGGAGTTTGAAGTGGTTTTGTTTTATTTATAGACGCAACCAAAGGTCCGGACTAAATACGAGTACTTAAAATATTGTCTTAGCTATGGCAGTGCCAAACCGGATGTTGGCTAAATGCTAGGTTGGTTATTCGAAATATGTCCTGTCTGGTCTAATTCAGACTTATTTATGCCTTACTGTCCACCGCAGTCTAAAATTCTAGATATTACAATACACACATTATTTTATTTGGTATTTTACCAGCCAGGGTTTAATTTTTTGGATCAATTTTTATTTGTTCATTTCTGAGTCTGATTATGGAAACTAGCATGTTTTTGTATATTATAAAGTATCACTCTTGCGTAATTTCTATAGCAGACTCTGCTATAGTTTTGACTGCATTTGGAACCTAAAAACGTTATTTGGTTATTATATTTTCTGTTTTGAGCGCTTACTCATTAGTCCTTATTTTTTTCTTCTCAGAAACAATGCTTGTATTGTAGCTTTATAATATTTTACCCAAAACAAAGTTCATCACTATCGAACCAGAAAAACTTGAATTATCATTTCTTTCTCCCAAACCAATATTATTAACAATATCAGCCAATCCATCAGATTCTTCCAACCGGCTCTCCATAAAGTCCAACGTCCAAAACCGCCGAACATCCGCTCAAGATCAACTTTGTTACGTCAAGCCAATTTTACAGTCTCCAGTTTGTACTTCGATTTATAAACGACCCATCTATTCTCTGAACTATCTCACTTCCAGTCATTCAAAATGATACCCTATCTTTAGTCTAATAAAGTTCTTTTCAAAGTAAAAAAGTTCGAGTTCTTGATTTCGCGGTCGAGTGCCCGAACAAACCAAGAACGGACAATAGCCATGTTGTGTCTGGTAAGTTCTTGCAATATTCATAAATTTCGTGCTTTTTCTGTCGATGTCGTTTAATTTTATAGAAGGGCTCTAGAAGTATGAATCAGCAGAAATGTGGGTGTATTACTGGAGAATTAGGAAATTGAAAAGGAATTTAGCGAGATTTAGTTTTCGGTATTGTGATTGTAGCTTAAAAATACTTTTTAATACCACTTGCTCGAAAATGACTCATTATATTTTATGTAGTACATTCTCAACGGAAAATAAGTCATTATTATACACAATCTCGAGGGCTATGGCAGGTCAATAAGGTTGTATGAAACTCCCTAGGGAGCAAAGTGATTTAAATTTAGAACGTCTACTTTGTGTGAAAATTTCTTAACTTAAAACATTTAAGAACATCGTAAATGGTTTTATTTTGTAAAATCAAATAAAATCTCATTACATTGCACGACAACGGGCATGATAAGGAGGTTTTATTCTATTTTATAGAATTAAATCTCTTTGGTGCCCGTATCAGTTCGATTTTATAGAATAAAACCTCTTTGCAATGCCCGTGTAGGCCATGGTTATCAAGTTGGCCACGGTCTTATATTTTTCACGTAGTATTTACATTCTCTGTTTTATTACGGATGTGTGTGTTTTTCTATAAAAAATCGTAGATACATTCTAATGGGTTTTATTTTATTGTTCCGAGTTGCCTAGTGATAGTACGACGATACTCATCGATAGCAAGTTTGTATGGCTAGCCGTCAGAGTTTTTAAAACGCCGGAATCCCCCCCGTCATGCTAAACGGATAAAACCACTGGAGTCTACGATATAACATGTCATCCTAGCCACGGCTGTGCTCAGTTGTAATGCAACTCGCGGTCACTCATCCGAAGACTGACCGTGCCAAACTTTGGTTGCTAAGAAACACTTAGTTAAATTACGCTAAGCGATTAAAGATTGCTGAACATGCTTAATAAGTACGAGTATTTGTACCTATACTAACTTTTGCTTGCAGGTCCGCCCGCGTAATATTTTGATTTTTATGCTATCCCGGGGGAACCTATTTCCGGGATAAATAGTAGCCTATGTCATTCTCCGTCTTTCAAGCTATGTCTATACAAACAAGTCAATCTGTTGCTCCGTTGCTGCGTGAAAGAGGAACAAACCAACAAACTTTTCGAATTTCGTAAGGATAATTGCTACAGAATTACAAATAGTATCAACCTATTTCGTAATATATTCTCCGATAATTATCTAATGAAGATGATGCGACTTGACATATTGCTAAGTTGACTGTTCTTGTATAATGAAATTATTTATTCGTTCGAAGTGAGATTAGATAAAGTGTTATTTTCTAACTTATTTGAATATGAAATCCAATTACCCAGTAACTCGAAGCAAATTATTCGTTCAGACGAATGAACGATTGAAACGAAGCTTATTTGCGGAGCTAATCATGTTAGAGCGAATTATATTCACAATCTAAAGCGTAGATCTAAATTTGAATCATCATAATTGCTTATTTACTAGGTAGATGTACCTAGTTAACTTCCTGGAGCGCGAGAGAATGTTTTTAAAAACTAGAAATTAAAAAAAGTGTTGCCGATGCAAAGGCACTATAATTAATGAATAAAATACACTGAGAAATCTTACAGGCTAACTTACTCATCTAGGTAGTCTTATTCGCAGAAGCTTACTCAGCTCTACCGATAAGACCGATCCCCGGTTCGCTACTGCGAACAGGCCGCTTATCGCTAGTATCAAGTTACGTGAGAACTTTGCTTAGAGTACTAAAGGTGGGTCTGTTCGATGAGCAACCATAACTACCTACTTTATAGTCGCTGAATGCTAATACTCAATCGTATAATTTAACAAAAAAAACCTTACCTATAAACCAGAAAAAAAGCAACGCTTTAAGCGGTTTCTCTGAGTCTGCGAACTTTTACTATGGTTCCTTAAATTGTCATATATACAGGGCTATTGGTACAGATATCTGTGGTTATTGATAATCACTTAACATCCTTTTTGGGCCTTATTCTGTACATCAATACTAACAACGTTGGTTTTGCGACTTTTGTTAAAACTAAAAAAAACAGCTGTTCCATAAACTATATTGTTGGAAGTTAGACGAGTACCAGCCGGCAAATGATATGAAAGGTGGTGCGCAAACGCCTCGCCGACACTTTGCCTCGCTCGAGCCACCGTCGTGGAAACATCGTCCGATATTTCATTTCTTTCAGTTAATTTGTGTCGAATCGCTGTCCGATTGTTTAACTTTTGATTATTTTTGTTGAATTATAATTCTCAGCAGTAACTGGGTGTTTTATTTTTAAATAAAATCAGTTCAAGTATCCAAAAATATATATACTCATTTTGTCGAGGGTGAACGATATTTTTCTATTTTTTTATTACTCTTAGCATATTTTTTTTGAGATTTGATAAAAGTCGCAGAACAAAAGTTGTTAGTTTTGATGTATAGAATAAGCCCCTAAAAGGATGCACTTTTACAAGATATTTAATGATTTGTTTTGTCTGAAGTAAAGCCTGACTTATTGCTTCAATTCAGACATCTTTGTTCGCAAGTGACTTTTTAAATCAGCCCTACCTGGCTTCGCTAGCTCCAGGGTTGGCCTTTTGGTCTATAACTAGCTCGTTTACCCTAATAAGCTAGTAAAGCTCTTATTTTACGTATTATAGCAGGCTATAGAACTTATAGATACCCGCTCGTTAGCAGTAACTACGTGATTACTACGGTTAACGTACGGCACGTGACGTCACGACGCACTAATGACAATATAAACAGACGTATGCGACGTATGTAATCAGAGCTATACTCATTATTTTTCGTATCTTGTACCTGTATGATGTATGGAGTAAACGTGCTGATAAATTGTATTGTTACTGAACTAATCGTTTATTAAAATTAGTTTACTTATTTTGTATCAATGCTGACAGCTTTGATTACCTATGTATCTGTCTAGAATCTAGATGGACAAATATAAACATGAATCACAAAGAAAATGGCACAGATCTTTGACAATGAGCGCGTACTTAATATGTCTAACCAGTCAAAATTTGTATAGATAGGCACCATAAAATATGGACCATAATTATTTTTGGGCCGTTTTACTCAGCCCATTCGGTATCTAGACAGATACATAATCACAGGCTGACTGACAGCATGAATGTTTACGTAACGATGTTCTGTTAAAGAAATAATAACAGATAAAATATATAATACCTTCGAAAAAACATTCAAGTATTTTTTTGTATTAGACAGTAAACCTAGTTTTTTTAAATGCAACTTCTCAAACTACTTATTTTTATAAGTTCCTCTCGAGTCATATGCTATAATTCACATGGTGTCTCTATAAAATAACTTTGGTTAAATCAAACGTTTTTCTAAACGTCAAAAGCTTCCGGTCTTCATGTACTTTCTTCTTATAAAATCGAACTACGCTACTCTTAAAATAACAGTTGATATAAGAAATACTTCTCTCAATTGAACGCGTCCTTGGTGATGAAAAATGTCGTATATTTTATAGCAGTTTATCTGTGCGTGTGACGACACAGTACAATACAAACAGGAAGGTCATCTATTCATCCAAATCTCTCTATGCCACGCCGTCCCTTTTCCTGTTCCATTAATCAAAGGAGTAGGCAACTTCGGAGTTGCCATACAAAGTGCAGAAGGTGGTATTTTCTATTGACAGTATTACATTGTGCTTTCCCGAGTTAGAATTTCTTCTTCTATATTTTACTGAACTTAGAATAATAAGGCTCAGAACGTGAGTAGGCCCAAGCGGATTGAAGCAATTTCAATTCGGCCTTATAAGGCTGAATACGTTTCGCGCCACGTCAGTAGTCACGCTTAAGTTCTACGGCGAACAGCTCGCAAAATTTTATTTTATTATGACTTACTGTACAGTAAAAGGGTGTCATAACGCGTCTTATAATAAAAATAAGGATAAGAAAATCACATTTCACACGTAAGTGTTATTTGACAATTTATGATTTTAGCTAATACATTCGTCAAAACAGAAAAATATTTCGTAAACAAATCAGACGCCATTACAATAAAAATGTTGCAAGCTATGAAAAAAATATTTACCCCGAGCGAGTGCCCCTTTTGGGATATTTTTGGAGACAATATCATTACGTCGCGCGCGACATGTGTATTAGGCGCAATATAGCATAGCTTGTTAAGTGGTTAATTATGAATCATTTACTACATTTAATTGTATTTATTTAATAATTTACATAATTGACCCCATTACAGTTGTATGTATATCTATATGGATTCAAATTTAAACTAATATCAAAATTGGAACAGTGTACCAATTTCCCCGCTTTTTTGGGGAAATATCTATTCAGTTGCAATATTATTCGGCAGTCTGTGTGCGTGTCAGCAAATGTAATTACGTGACGTTTACGCACACATTCATACCAATGTAGCTTCAGTATTGAGAGGAACAATGAATGAAAGTATCGTTCTGAGCCTTATTATTCTAAGTTACTGAATATAATAAGATTATGACGTTCGTAGAGTTAAATAAAGAGCTTATCCTATAGGTAATGAGTCCATATACATTAAATGCAGTTAATAGTTATTTTGAAAGATGTCATACTGACAGCTGTCACTTTGACACAACTTCCGATTTGAAAACTTCACAGAATATACGAGTATTTTGACTCACCCACCGAATCGAGTCTATCTTTTACGAATCTTTCTAAATCGTGACGTATTAAATCAATGAATTTCAGACGGATTATTTTCGTCGACTACATTATCCCCCTGTCATATCTGTGGACGACTCACACTTCTACGGCTGATTTTCTTTTGTTTCTATCCTTTTACAAAACTATTACGAAAGTCTTTTAGGACATGGCATTGTTCAGTCATTTTTAGTCTTTCATTTTTGCTGCGCTTGTAGTTCAACCTTTTATCCATTTAGACATGTGCATTTGGCTCACGTGTTGCACTTTAAACTTCTATTCTTATTTATGTTTATCAAATTTAATGTCTACGTTTAATGATCATAATGTTGCAGTATCAAAAATCAACCCATCCCAATTTATCAACTTAGTGACGGCCCAAATGCTAAGCCAAGGAATGTTTCTGGATGCTAGGCCAAGGAAAACTTCTGTCTTCGTAGCAGAGAAGTAAACAATAGCAGAGCAAGAAAAGTCCAAACTAAGAATTAGTCGGTCAGGGCGTTTTCAGTTACGCTATTGAATTAAGAACTTAAGAGAATCTCTCAAGTTCTTAATTCAATCAGTACGTCCTAAAGATTAAAATAATGTCACATCCTTTTATTGCCTTCTTCATCCTCCATGGCCCTACAGTAAGTTTACAGGCAGGCAACAACGCGTGTCGAGGTGTCGTGATCATAATTAGGTAATGGACAACCCTGCACTGACGCACCAGACAACGCAATTACAGACCGACTCATTTTACAATTTCGCTACACATGGTGTTGTAGTTGCGGGATCTGTGGCGTCTGGAGGCTTCATTAAATTATGATAGTATTGTGCACAGTCTTAAAACATCCGGTGTGCCAGATCGCTCTCGGACGTCCGAACGCTCAAGGTCGTCCGTAGGTGACGTCCGCGACTTATGTCCGATAGTGTGCACGGCTCAGAGTACTTTCATAGTCTAGGTCGCGGCTGTCAGTCGCGTCCGTCAGCCGCGTCCGATAGTATGTTTCCGGCATAAGTCGCGGCTGTCAGTCGTGTCCGTAAACCGCGTCCGATAGTATGTTTCGAGCTTTAGTTAAATTACGCTAAGCGATACAAGACTGCTGAAAATGCTTAATAAGTATTTATATCTATACTAGCGTTTGCTTGCAGGTCCGCCCGCGTTATATTTTGATTTTTATGCTATCCCAGGGGAACCTATTTCCAGGATAAATAGTAGCCGTCACCCTCCGACTTTCAAGCTATGTCCATGCAAACAAGTCAATCTGTTGCTCCGTTGCTGCGTGAAAGAGGAACAAACCAACAATTTTTTCGGATTTTGTAAGGATAATTGCTACAGAATTACAAATATGATACTATTTGTAATATAGTCTCCGGTAATCAAATGAAGACGATGCGACTTGACATATTGTTGAGTTGATTGTTCTTGTATAATGAAATTATTTATTTGTTCGAAGTGAGATTATATGAAGTGTTATTTTCTAACTTATTTGAACATGAAATCCAATTACCCAGTAACTCGAAGCAAATTATTCGTTCAGACGAATGAACGATTGAAACGAAGCTTATTTGCGGAGCTAATCATGTTAGAGCGAATTATATTCACAATCTAAAGCGTAGATCTAAATTTGAATCATCATAATTGCTTATTTACTAGGTAGATGTACCTAGTTAACTTCCTGGAGCGTGAGAGAATGTTTTTAAAAACTAGAAATTAAAAAATAGTGTTGCCGCTGTAAAGGCACTATAATTGATGAATAAAATACACTGAGAAATCTTACAGGCTAACTTACTCATCTAGGTGGTCTTATTCGCAGAAGCTTACTCAGCTCTACCGATAAGACCGATCCCCGGTTCGCTACTGCGAACAGGCCGCTTATCGCTAGTATCAAGTTACGTGAGAACTTTGCTTAGAGTACTAAAGGTGGTTCTGTTCGATGAGCGAACATAACTACCTACTTTATAGTTGCTGAATGCTAATACTCAATCGTATAATGCAACAAAAAAAACCTTACCTATAAACCAGAAAAAAAGCAACGCTTTAAGCGGTTTCTCTGAGTCTGCGAACTTTTACTATGGTTCCTTAAATTGTCATATATACAGGGCTATTGGCACAGATATCTGTGGTTATTGGTAATCACTTAACATCCTTTTAGGGCCTTATTCTGTATATCAATACTAACAATGTTGGTTTTGCGACTTTTGTCAAAGCTAAAAAAAACAGCTGTTCCATACATTTTGTCGAGGGTGAACGATATTTTTCTATTTTTTTATTACTCTTATCATATTTTTTTTTGAGATTTGATAAAGTCGCAGGACAAAAGTTGTTAGTTTTGATGTATAGATGGATTGTAAAAGGATGCACTTTTACAAGATACTTAATGATTTGTTTTGTCTGAAGTGAAGCCTGACTTATTGCTTCACTTCAGACAGTTTTTGTAAAATAAACTATTTTTTTTTTATTTATTTATAACATCTTTGCTCGGATGGGTGTCCGCAAGTGACTTTTTAAATCAGCGCTACCTGGCTTCCCTGGCTCCAGGGTTAGCCTTTTGGTCTATAACTAGCTCGTTTACCTTAATAAGCTAGTAAAGCTCTTATTATACGTATTAAAGCAGGCTATAGAACTTATAGATACCCGCTCGTTAGCAGTAACTACGTGATTACTACGGTTAACGTACGGCACGTGACGTCACGACGCACTAATGACAATATAAACAGACGTATGCGACGTATGTAATCAGAGCTATACTCATTATTTTTCGTATCTTGTACCTGTATGATGTATGGAGTAAACGTGCTGATAAATTGTATTGTTACTGAACTAATCGTTTATTAAAATTAGTTTACTTATTTTGTATCAATGCTGACAGCTTTGATTACCTATGTATCTGTCTAGAATCTAGATGGACAAATATAAACATGAATCACAAAGAAAATGGCACAGATCTTTGACAATGAGCGCGTACTTAATATGTCTAACCAGTCAAAATTTGTATAGATAGGCACCATAAAATATGGACCATAATTATTTTTGGGCCGTTTTACTCAGCCCATTCGGTATCTAGACAGATACATAATCACAGGCTGACTGACAGCATGAATGTTTACGTAACGATGTTCTGTTAAAGAAATAATAACAGATAAAATATATAATACCTTCGAAAAAACATTCAAGTATTTTTTTGTATTAGACAGTAAACCTAGTTTTTTTAAATGCAACTTCTCAAACTACTTATTTTTATAAGTTCCTCTCGGGTCATATGCTATAATTCACATGGTGTCTCTATAAAATAACTTTGGTTAAATCAAACGTTTTTCTAAACGTCAAAAGCTTCCGGTCTTCATGTACTTTCTTCTTATAAAATCGAACTACGCTACTCTTAAAATAACAGTTGATATAAGAAATACTTCTCTCAATTGAACGCGTCCTTGGTGATGAAAAATGTCGTATATTTTATAGCAGTTTATCTGTGCGTGTGACGACACAGTACAATACAAACAGGAAGGTCATCTATTCATCCAAATCTCTCTACGCCACGCCGTCCCTTTTCCTGTTCCATTAATCAAAGGAGTAGGCAACTTCGGAGTTGCCATACAAAGTGCAGAAGGTGGTATTTTCTATTGACAGTATTACATTGTGCTTTCCCGAGTTAGAATTTCTTCTTCTATATTTTACTGAATATAATAAGATTATGACGTTCATAGAGTTAAATAAAGAAGTTATCCTATAGGTAATGAGTCCATATACATTAAATGCAGTTAATATTTTGAAAGATGTCATACTGAAAGCTGTCACTTTGACACAACTTCCGATTTGAAAACTTCACAGAATATACGAGTATTCACGTCACCTACCGAATCGAGTCTATCTTTTACGAATCTTTCTAAATCGCGACGTATTAAATCAATTAATTTCAGTCGGATTATTTTCGTCGACCACATTATCCCCCTGTCATACGAGTATCTGTGGACGACTCACACTTCTACGGCTGATTTTCTTTTGTTTCTATTCTTTTACAAAACTATTACGAAAGTTTGTTAGGACAAGGCATTTTTCAGTCATTTTTAATCTTTCATTTTTGCTGCGCTTGTAGTTCAACCATTTATCCATTTAGACAGGTGCATTTGGTTCACGTGTTGCACTTTATACTTCTATTCTTATTTATCATGTTATGTTTATCAAATTTAATGTCTACCTTTAATGATCATAATATTGCAATAACAAAAATCAACCCATCCCAATGTATCAACTTAACCCTTTACCGCATGGATTTTTAGATTCCTATCAAATTAATTTAGGGCATGTCTTACACTTTGTAGTATTCTAGAAAAATGCAGAAAAAAATAAAAAATCAGAAAAACCCGAGAAAATGTGGAAAATAAGCTCAGTTCCATATATGGAACAACATGCAAAAATGGTAAAAATCATATTTGGAACAGTATGCAGTCAGGTAAATGTGAAATTTAAAAAAAAAACATTTGCTAGGAAGTTTTATGCTGTTATTTCGAAATGGGTGCATGGTTTTCTTATAATGTGACATGGTTGTTACTAATATGTACAAGAATATAAATAAAAAAAAAAACTTTTGTTTAGACTGATTGATAAACTTTTGAACACCTTATATAAACGAGCGAAACAGCTGGACGCAAGTCGTATAGCCTATAATCATTTGCAAAATCAGACCAATCCAACTTTAACAACTTGCACATTAAAATCAGTCTACCGATTTAGGCTCTAGAGGGTCACAAACAATTAGACATACATACATAAATACACTCGAAAAGCATAACCTTCCTTTTGGGCAGTCGGGTAAAAAGAGAACAATAATGTGAGTTGCTAAATTTTTATTATATCAGAGACATTACTATTTACACATCGTAGTTTTAATATTTTTATTATACATATATTCTTATGAATTTGATGCCTGTTCCAACGCCTCATCGACATCTTCTTCAAATTCTTGCAAATAAAGAACTTCACTGTCAATTATCATCGTTAGAATCATCAGGAGGAGCCAAAACCAGATTTGTATGTTTATATCCTGTAATAAAAGAAAATACGACATGAACATCAGTCATATACCTATTTTACCGTACACATGTATATAGAGCAATAAAACATCAAATAAACACTAATGTACTTTACTGCATATAGTTCCATTTACGACCATAGCCCATTATTGAGAGTACTGCATAGTGTTCCATATTTGGGTATGCTAAATTTACTTTGATGCATACAGTTCCATTTTAGGAACAAAGTTTGTTGGTATTTTTTTGCTAGAATTAGTTCATTTTACTTACGTTTTATGCCATAAAATCTTTGAGGATCCATTTTTCTTTCTTTTAAAACAAGAATTCAATTTTTTTTCACACAGAATCACGTAAAAATTGAAGACTCTAACTTCACAATTGAACGCTTCATGCAAAATGGTCACGACGCTGACTTTGACACTGAAATATAAAACCATAGACATCATAAACGATAACTGTTGACTTTTTTCGTTCGGATACATTTCAATGAACAATAACACATGAAATCTTTAGAATCTGATGTTGCTAGCTCAATATTTTAACGAAAAATGTTAGTGTTCCAAATATGGCACGATATGCGGTAAAGGGTTAATGACTGCCCAAATGCTAAGCCAAGGAAAACTTCTGGATGCTAGGCCAAGGAAAACTTCTGTCTTCGTAGCAGATAGGTAAGTAAACAATAGCAGAGCAAAAAAAGTCCAAACTAAGCATTAGTCGGTCAGGACGTTTTCAGTTACGCTACTATTGAATTAAGAACTTAAGAGAATCTCTCAAGTTCTTAACTCAGTCAGTACGTCCTAAAGATTAAAATAATGTCACATCCTTTTATTACCTTCTTCGTCCTCCATGGTCCTACAGTAAGTTTACAGGCAGGCAACAACGCGTGTCGAGGTGTCGTGATCATAATTAGGTAATGGACAACCCTGCACTGACGCACCAGACAACGCAATTACAGACCGACTCATTTTACAATTTCGCTACACATGGTGTTGTAGTTGCGGGATCTGTGGCGTCTGGAGGCTTGATTAAATTGTGATAGTATTTTGCGGACCTGTTTCAGTTTTTGATGTTAAACGCGATAGTTTAATTGTATATAGAAGATAATACTAGTAGTTCTCCCAACAGTAGACCTCGCGACATTTCCCTTTAACTGATTCTTCATACGTCTATAGATCTCACTTCATTAAAACTCGCGTGAGAAACCATTATACTAAATAAAACACCGGTTTTTACTCACGTATGATGTCGCGGCCGGGCCGCTGGGAACCCGACCGGTATCGGAGTAATCAGTACTCCTGCGTCAGAGAATACACGCGCTCCCGTCAACTGGCGCACGCGCAAGTCAGTGCGCAGTGAGTGCGCTATATCTCGACTCGTTATTGACCAATTTGATTCACACCCTTGCCCTTAAGCCCTTGTACTTGCTTCACGACCTTGCCAAATATTATCGAAATCGGGTGATCAATAGTGCGACAGCAAATTTTCCCCCTTTCTGCGGGAACAACCGAACGACCTGTAGACGAAAGCAAAATCACCGTGTTAATCTTAGGCTTAAAATATTGTGTGGTTTTATTAAACCACGGTAAAAGTGAAACTTTTTCCGACTTTCACGTGACATGCAATAGATGGACGAAAAAGTTTGAGGCGATGTAATAAAAGTTTCACTTTAAAAAAAGAATATTGAAGGTGTAGTGATAAGCCATTTTGATAGAATCCGTCCAAGAGTACCACATTATTTGCCAGATTGGATGATTTCAGATGGATTTTTTTTATTGATATTTTACTGATTTAGAAAGTTTAACACCTCGATATCTTTAGCAATACAGTGTGGCCAATTATAAAGGCGCCTTCATAAATTTAACAGCAACTTAAAATATTGCTTTTTCATTTTCATTCTAAACATTTGAGGGAAAAACGAAATTCTAATTTGCTATTAAAATTACTATGGCGCCTTTAAAATTGGGCCTAGTGTTGTGCAGCCGGCTCGACTTAGGGACTTGTTCGTCTTATTTCCTGGCCGAATAAAAAAAACATTAGTCATTGAAGTATATTGTTGGGTTCGTCCGTGTGTGGCGATACCCTGTGTACCCACACATGAGGTTTACGAGGGCTTGAGGTTACAGCCGAATGGGTTCGGCGAGATACAGTAATGGCGCCCGAACTGGGCTGTAACGTCGATACGCATCAGCGTTGCTACATGGATGGTAATTTGATCAGGGTAGCTAAACACGTTATTAATTTCGATCGTCGGTTGTAAATATTTATTATTCATGTTCTAGTTAGTTTGAGCATCTGTTTGCAATTAAATTGTATACCTATAAGATCATTGTTAGTTTGATGATTCTGGGGTGTTTCAAATACCCAAATGTCATGAGTTTACTAGATTTTTTATGTGTCGGTAAAATTAGTGTAAGCTGCTATTTTCTACAGGGTTTATACGCAATCGGTTGGCATCGAGTTGTATCGTTTTTATTTCCATGCAAAATTATAATTATAAATCGAAAGCGCAAAAATTAGACAAACGTATACTAGGGGTACTGCTCTCTTAAACAATGGTAATCCAGTTGACAGTTTGACAGTTATCATTCTTAGAAAGTTTTTGGCGGGAACGCGATAAAATCATGTAGCCGCATTATATTATTTTCTAAAACTTATGTTTCTATCAAGTAGTATAACAGTGTAGGCAAGGTGTAGGTGAATGTCGATTTTTATTACGGACATTCAGGTCACAATTTTTGTTTACTTTCACCGAAAACCAGTGGTACGAAAATTTGTAATTAAGCCCAGGAGTCCAATAGATGCCATATTTGCTTGGCAAAAAACAAAACAAAAGCTCTATTCACGATTGTAGTTTGTTTCTCGATAAACGTGTGGTCTCACGGCCTATAGCACTGTGTCTATTGTGGCGCATGCTCGTTTTGGTGGAATCTAAGCTTAACCTTCAGAGTAACCAGAGAACTCGGTGTACCTCACGTCTAGATGGGTGAAGCGAGATTTTGCGATTAGAAACTTCAGTTTCAGGTGATTCAGGTCACATTTGGCAATAGTGGTACATACCTGTGAATTTAAATAATTTTTATTATGTAATTTAATTAAGGTTTGTGAAATTTTTTAGGGTTATCAATATGAAATAAAATGTTTTTACATGACCTTTTCTTATGCATTGCATAAGAAAATGTAAAAACATTTTATTTCATATTTCGCAATCACTTTTCGCAAAAAATGGTAAAACCGCCTTCCATTGTGTACAAAATTTAAATATTTCCCTCGAATTCTTTACAATATTGTTGATTTCAAAAACAACTCAGCCGATTTCTGTAAAATTTAAATGTTTTTTTGACACGGTTCATAATTTATGATCGGTGAACACACCCAAAAAGAAATACATACAGACGAACATAGAACCTCCTCCTTTTTGGAAGTCGGTTAGAAAAACAAAAAAAAAATGGAACATCACGATTCCCAAGTAAAATTATCTATGCGTGAGTCTATAAAACAATAGAAATCTGCCATACGACAAAATAGTTAACTAATACCGGGCGTTGCCAATCTCGGCGTAGTATCTCGTCCTTTGCTATCTTTTAGTAAACATGACGTCAAGAGACTCTAGTGTAACATGCGTTCAAAGGCGTGGTACCTGGCAACAAATCTGGCGAGAAACGTGATATCCCTTTGCAATCCGCTCCTTTCCTCTAACTACTGAGCTGAAAGCCAAAATTGCCAAAAGCACTGACTCGCTGTCGTCAACCAGAAAACTGAGCAGGATTTTCCAGGTCGTGCTTGATTTTGAGCAAGGTAATTGGTGGAAAGACCGCCACAATTGGTTTGAGATAGTAAAATAAATGTGACAAATAGTTTCACTACTCAAAGAGTTACTATTGTGTTATGTGATAAAGTTAGTGTGGGAAGCACTACTAAAATTATTTTTTACCCCCCCATCTCGGCAAGAGTATTTTTGTTCTTCGAAATCTGAGTGCAAAAGCCGTTTTTATCCGCTAGAGGGTAAAGTAAAATTGAATTTAGAACATCGTGTGCACTAAGTTTGTGAATACAAAACAAATTATTAAACCTATTTACTTCTACCTCCATGGTGCCGAATTTATCATACAACCTTTTTTAATTTGTTCATAACTCAGACACGGAACCTTCTTGATTGCTGTACTATTTTTAATTTGCTTTTCGCGCGCCATTTTCTTCTCATGCATATCGTATTGTTAAAAGTTTTAAAAATAAACTAGAAACTAGAAAGTAAAACACCTAAAATGAGTGATTCTAGCGACGAGGAAGTTTATTTTGATGTCAACAGAATTTACTGAAACTGTTAATAATGCGCAAATGAACTTTCTCCCTTTAACAATCACGCGAGAAGTAAATTGAATCACGAGCGCAGCGTGTTTGAATAAGAATCCTTCGCTTGCTCGGTCATCAAAACTGAGCGGTTAAAAGTCAACTTTTCATTCTTGTATAAAAAAATAACTATTATTAGATTCACAACTTTTTAAAATATTGATAATGTTCAGTACTGATACTTTCAACAGAGAAACTCTACTATAAAGAAAACTGTTTCATTTTGAACAAGACAAAGCACAGAGTGATAATATAAGCCACTGCATCATACATGGATTTAATTATATGTCTACCGGTCTCTCATACATTTGTTTGAAACCATGCAATGGAAAGATACTGCTAATTGGTTGTTAGCTGAAGCTGCGAATTTCATACGCTGCAACTACAATACAATTACTTTTGTTCCTTTTTGTGGTGTTAATAAAGTGTTGGTGTATAGTGTTGAACAATAGATTTACTCAGGCAGAGGGAATACAATAGGTTATCACTTATAATACCGGGTTACTGTAAATGCAATAGCAATAATTTAGAATCCACCAACCCGTACTGGCCAGCGTGGTGGATTAGGCCCAATCACCATTCAATCGCATAGTGGACTACTAAAAAGATTGGTACAGTAAATACAGTACTCTAGGATATTTATGAAATTGTTTGTTGTTATTAGAAACAACTTTCAGAATGAGATAGAAATCGCAAAAAAAGGACAGCTGAATTTATTTTGCAATTTTCAATCCATAGCAAAAGTTGGTCATAGCGACGAGCACCACTACATATTAGAGTATTGCCTACGAATAAATAAAGTATTAAATTCAATTCTTTATTCGTATAAAACTAAGTAAGATGACAGTATTTAATACTAAAGCGTTACTAATTCTTAATTTACCTACTTTAATTATTCATTCAAAAAAGAAAAAAGAACAGCAGCGTAAAAATTAGACTAATAAATAATTTAAAGCAAACGATTAAAACAACCTTTTATGTACACATTAGGGTCAGGATGTAATATACAACCAAAAAACATACTTATATAATAATAGAGTGTCTCTCGCTGTACACAAGCGAATATTTTGCAAATGTTTGCCATGTATCGGCAAATATATGGACTTGTGCTTGTGAGGAGACTAGTGCATTGAGGTGGCGTTGCGCTCTGAAAATGGGTGACTGCTCACGCGCCAGAGTGCGTGGTGGTACAGGTGAGAAGAGAGGGACTCGTCCGCTACGGAAACGAGAGTAATTCTCAGGCACATATAGTCTACTTACTTCAGCTAGAAGGCTTGGGTAGTCGAGAGCCCCATGGAGGATTCTATATATCATCAGCAGCATATCGTTCCAAAAGTTCGTTTCAAAAGTTGTTAGTTTTGCTCATTGATTAGAAATAACCCTGTATATCCCAAAAAACTTGACTATTCCTAGAATAGCAGAAACCTAGAGCCGGACCTAGTTTATGATAAAAGTTTAGGATTACAGCTGTAATGCTACAATACAAAACCAGACATCCGAACAATCCACGGGAGCAACTTGCCGGCCGTTCGTCACAGCAGCTTGGTGTAGCCACTTGCCAACTTACAATGTAGAGCTAACCGATAGCGCTTCTACCGCATTTTCCAAACTAAACTTACAGTCTGAGACGCGGAGTTTAAGGTTGACTATTTTGTCAAGTTCACGGCAATGTTGGTAGTTCTGTAACATATTGCTTTCGCTGACAGCGCCCGTGGACTATTGTGTTGTCGTGACTCTGAGAAATACCGAATTGGACTCATTTGTTATGAAGGACGTTGAGTGTGGGGAAATGGGTTTTGGGATTTTGATGATAGGGTTACCAGAAAAATTCGGTTACTAGAAAGTTCTCACTTTAACGATAATTTTATTGTATCTCCATGTTTTTCATTGTGACGTCATTTAGAAACTCCATTGGAGAAAAGTCTCAGCGAGACCGAATCAGAAATGAGAAGATCCGTAAAAGAACCAAAGTTACCGATACCTTTTATATTTGCAAAATAAGTTTTAAATCCTTGTTTTAATTCTAAGTTTAGAAAAATAAAACACAAATATGTAGCGTGTTTTATTTTTCTAACACTGCCATAAAATACACTTAAGATACACTCCGGAGTTTATCAGGCCATTAATATGCGGTAAAACGGTCTAATGAAAAAACTTCGCACGTAATGAAGCTCCGTATTCTGTATCTTAATAACGGTTCTTGTAACTTGTTTTATTTACCTTATGAGAAAATCTAACCACCCTTAAGTACTATAGGAACTTGATGTATGTTTGTATGTTGCCTAGGATAAGCAAACAATTTATGTTGAATAGGTATCTGCCACAAAATGAGATTTAGTAAAACACAAGTTTAATTGTGCAATGTTTAGCACAAACTTTGCACAATATGTTTATGCAGTCAATTATGTTATTGTATTACACAACGAGGTTATTAAAACTCACTAATACTAAACCAGGCATCAAGTTAAGCTGGAAACATACTATCGGACACGGCTTACGGACGCGACTGATAGGTATCTAGACTATGAAAGTACACTGAGCCGTGCACACTATCGGACATAAGTCGCAGACGTCACCTTCGGACGACCTTGAGTGTTCGGACGTCCGAGAGCGATCTGGCACACCGGATGTTTTAAGACTGTGCACATGGCTAAGTCGCGGTTGTCAGTCTCGTCCGTCAGCCGCGTCCGATAGTATGTTTCCGGCTTTAATCATTATGAACTACTTTTACTATAGGACGTAAATTCCGAAAAAAAAACGCTATTATATTATTATACTAAAAGTTCATTGACCAAAGAAGATGTGTAGGATAGTTGATGTAGAATTGATGCACCTGATATGTGATTAATATTATTAGTTCTTTAATAAACACTTTGAATTTGGCTGTACTTATTTAAGGCATAATTACCCGTAGATAATGAACAGCATGATTAGATAAATTAATGTATTATTAGTTTTCTTCGTAGACACTTGCCACTGTAGGTAAGTGCAGAAGTAATTTCGTGGGGTCCTAAGGCCACGACAACCAGCTGTGACAGCGGGTAATACTAGCCAGAGCAAAATTACTACGAGCCCGGATTACTTATAGCAATAAATCATAAAAATCTAATAACAAAGGTTAGAGCTGTAAGTGTGTTCGGCAACTTTACGGATAGGTAGTTTGGCCGGATGAAAACTTATGTAGGGCCCGATTCAATAGCCCTAATGCTGGGGCAATAGAATACACACGGATTCTCTGCCTAGGCACTACCTAAGAGTCCACTAAAAGGGGACAGACTCGCGGGTGGTTGAAAATGGGGCTCTATTCACGAAAACAGTCTCGGGGAGGACGACAACGCTGAGTGGCCACGTTGTCGTATATGGCTGTTATGCGTCAATCAATCGCAGAACGTTAATAGAAAAGTGCTGGGAGCCCCGGCGCATTCCCCTGGAGATTTCAGAGCTCCCAAGATAACCTGGATGTACTCCGAAGCAGCAGGGTGTCTTACAAAGATTTCCCTCCTCGTAAAAAAAGGCCCGATTCAGGCGTGCCGTAGACAGCTGCGGTCTGCGGTTGCGTCCTATAGTATATAACTATACAGTGGTTAAATCAAGATCTGCGATTGACTTATGACTAAGCCACAGTCGCAGGCCGCAGCTGTCTGACGGATGCCAAAGGCGAGCATCTCAGTTTCAGAGCACTAAAATCTGTTTACATTAAATTGTGCCACCGCGCACCGTGGCGGCGCCGTACCTATAGAGCAGGTCGTACCTACTGAATGATTCTCTATGGGCGTATTCTAAAATATCAGTATGTGTGTATAAAATCAGCTGTTTCATACATTTTATAGTAAGATAATGAACTCATTCTATGGAATAGAGTTAGTTGTAGGTAATTTACATACATACCTAAAGAGTTCGGCAAAATAAGTTCCCAATTATTCGGCCATAATTTATTGGGAGCATATCTAAGACTGCCTGTCCAGGCTGTTAGTTTTGATATTTTACCTCAAATAGTGGCATAAACAATCAACAAATTGTTCTAGACTTATATTAGAATTTGTACCTGAAGAAAATGCTTAAGAAAATTTTCACTGAAAGTAGTTTTTGAGAATTTTATCGAGTCAAAAGCATATTTTCTCCGTCATTTCTGGCTGGAATGCTACTCAATCTACTGAAAGTGCTCGCTCAATTGTGCCAATCTTGAAAATGAAAGGAATACTGCACATGTTGTCTACATGGACTACCTACTCAAAAGTGGGAAGTTTAATATTTTGCAAAATAATTTGTAAGTGATAGGAAAAATATATTTTTAGGGTTCCGTACCTCAAGCGGAAAAAACGGAACCCTTATAGGATCACTTTGTTGTCCGTCTGTCCGTCTGTCCGTCTGTGTGTATGTCAAAACTCTTTATCTCGGGAACGCGTAAAGATATCGAGTTGAAATTTAAACTATATACGTAAACCTATGAATTCTTGCAGTTGTGTAAAAGAAAAGCTTCTCAGTTACCGTATAAAAAAGTTAGAGCCGTTTATGTCGTAAAAAACTGCATATTTTGCACTCACAAAAATCAAAACCTACAGGGTACTTCCCGTTGACATAGAACTATGAAATTTGGCGAAAAGCATTGTCTCAGAGTAGACATATAGGAATAAATCTGAAAACTGTACATTTTTATTTACATCACAAAATATAGGGCCTCAAAATTCACAAAAAATTGGTTCAAAATTCTGTCTAAACTTAAAATAAGTTCAAATATAAATTTATATGTAAATGTATAATTGTATAAATATAAAACATCAAACTTAATAGCAATCAAATCAAATAAGTTATAAAATCAATTCTTAAAGCAGTTTAAATCTCAGTATTTACTCATATCAAAACTAGATAGCGTTGGCGTATGTTGGCCCGCGGCATTAACTTTCTCCGTCGATGTACGAGGTATCTATGCGTTCGAGAGATGTTGTTTAATACAAACATTTAAATGCATTTCCTGACTCGATCAAATTCAAAGTGTCACGTATCAATTTAAAGAACTTCATTTGCAATGCTAAAACAAGTTTATAATCGTGTTTGTACGGAACCCTCGATGTGCGAGCCTGACTCGCACTTGTCCGGTTTTTTAATGATTATTTCGAAAACGAAAACTCAAACAATAAAATTAAGTACCTGAACTTAACCATTAGATTATCCACACACCACAGAAAGTCTAGAAATGATTATTATCTATTTATAACATTTGCATCATGAATAATCCACGAGGTGGGAGCTATACTTACTAAAATATTTAATTTTTTATTTAGACTTTAGTATCTTTTTTAGTTAAATTATTTTTATTTCTTTTATAACTTAATTTCACGTGTTTCGATTTCACCAATACCGAACAAACCGAACCGAACAAACATTACCGTAAGTACCTATTTGCAGAACGAGTAACTTCAAATAGCAGTTCTAAAGCAAAATACGTTATTAAAACTTAATGTACCGTACTTACTAATGAGTTTGAAATATAACGTTGAATAATTCAAAACAGATTCATTTATCCTGGTGAAACTCCCGCCGCAACTTTTCTCAAAGCACAATCACCGTCGAAACAACTACAGAGCAAAGAGAAGTTGCTAATTTAGCGCACCTGACTGATAACTCGCAGTTTTCGCTTGTTCCGTGTTCTTTTAGATTTATTACTAATGCTTAAAAATACGCGACGTTGGTATTTCAAGCTAGGCTTAAGTGGTTCCGAGATGATCAACTTGCAAACACAATTTCACATTAGATGCGTGAGAAATTACATGAAACTTTTCGTGCTAGTGTAGTAAAGCAAGTTTTTAAACTTTCGCGATTTGAACACATAGTGCCACGTGACCACGGTCGATGCAACTCGGCCGAAACGTCGGGATGAGGAGGTATTTATTTATCTCGTAATTTTAGTGCGCGATTAGTCCGGTAGTATATAATAATTATAAAGCAAGTGAAGTCATAATTATTTTTTGCAAAATAGCATGACCGACTTCACCCGTGTACAGAATCATTACATAGTATAAAACAAAGTCGCTTTCCACTGTCTGTCCCCATGTATGCTTATATCTTTAAAACTACGCAACGGATTTTGATGCAGTTTGTTTTAATAGATAGAGTTATTCAAGAGAAATGTTTACTTTGTTTATATGTATAATACACCTGTGCGAAGCCGGGGCGCATCGCTAGAACGCAAATATTATGTACGGATCGATGTACCATTTTTCACATTATTGTTGATTTATCAAAAATGGCTCAGTTGATTTCGATAAAAAATAAATGGAACCAATCTCGAAGTATATTCTTTGCAATAAAAAAAGAATCATTGAAATCGGACTACTATAAAAAAAGTTATGCGTGGTTATATTTAAAAAAATATATACGCGTCGAATTGTATACCTCCTCCGGTGGTTCGTCGGTCAAAAATAAAACACGTTGGAAGAAAGCACTGAAAATCGTGTACCGTACAATAAAAGATTTAAACTCGATTTAGAGATTTCATTTAAAAGCGGTAAAGTACCTATGTTAGAATATTTTGTGGAAAAATTAAGAAACAATGGTTAGTTTCCATAAAATACCGAAATTCGGCCTGTCAGGTTTTATTTCAAAACACTTGCTTGCTATGAAGCTTGCTATGAGCTTGAAAAACTAACCCTTTGTGACAATGACTCCTAGGCTGTCCACAGGACACCAATATTCTACTGGAACTTGTTTTTCCGTACAAAAATGATACAAACTGTATTTTCAAAAAGTTTCACAAAAGCCACCCTGCGCTCGCTGGCACCTGACACGATAAAACCCTTCTTTTTTACACGTGTGTCGTTAAGCGCGACACGTGAAACCGGCAATCGGACTACCCTCTTTTTATTTATTTTTTCATAGCTGCAATGAAAAATATTTTCTATTCCGTAATGGCGGATGTTACTCGCGCGGCGAAATATGAAACTCTTGTACTTTGTATTTACATAGCGCTCTACATTTAGTGGCGAAAGTAAATATTGTGTTCTTGCTTCAATATTTTTGTGGTGAGCAAATAAATAAAGGGAAATGGTATCTACCTTTTTAGGAGCCTATTACAACTTGTGAGAGAAATGTATTCATTGTTATCTGAGTGATCACATAAGTAGATTAAGGATTTTTTCATTTTAGACATATGTTCATAATCTTATCTTTATTCAATTGAAAAACAAGCTGAATATTGTTATTTTCAAACTTTCGCGATTTGAGAACATTAAACTACTATATACATTATACAGTCAAAAACCGCCAGATAGAGAAGTCTGCCATAGCCGAGCATTTGCTTGACGCAGGAACTAGTCATTGGATTGAGCTCCACGACCCGAAAGTACTCTCCACTGATTGACACTATTTCTTAAGAATAGTTCGTGAGGCTGTAGAAATTAAAAAACACCGTAATTTCAACCGAGAGGATGGTTTCAAACTATCAGTGTCGTGGAATCCTGTAGTCGACAAATGTAAACTGCGTGGTGTAGGCATTAAGACCTTTACAGATACTGTCAGTGTGGTGTGTCGTGGTGACAATTTCAATTTGAGTGATACGGCGTCGCATTTAGTCTGCCCGTGACCACGACCAATGCAACTTGGTCGAAACGTCGGGAGAAAAAGAAAAAGAGGTATTTATTAATATATCTCATGTTTTATTGCGCGATAAGTCCCGTATTAATATAGTAGAATAAAGCGGAATATTCTTGGAATTCAGGAATAGATGGAACATTTCTAAAAGAAATATTTCTTAATACAGAAACATAATATGTGTATCTAAATATAACCATAGACAAATATAACTAACCAATGATCTAAATGTACCTTACTATTAACTTATGGAATAAACTAGAAAAACTCTAGAAAAAAAAATCGATTTAACGATAGTACTCCTTTTGTGCCCCGATTCTGATTTTGTTTCTTCTGTTACTTGTTCTTTTTTGTGGTATCTGTAAAGTATAGTTGTTGAGGTGTATCTATCAAAAATCTCACAGTACATATATTTCAATAAGCGATTTGCTAGGAAGAGATTAATGATCCACCACTAAGATAACACGTCATCTAACCGTTTCACAGCTTCGCTTAACGTCGTTGCTTTCGTTGCATATTTTTGCACAGCTCATCTATATATTTTGCACACCTTTATCTAACCTAACGCCACTTTCACTTTTAAAAAAGGGGAACAGGAGTAAAAAGCTATACACTTCACCAGTGAAGTTTTTAATATTTAGGTTTCACTCGTTCCAATTTTATTGCTTTTTGTTACGATACCTTTACCTACTACTCACTTTTCACTCTACAAAATTTAATACTTGGTCGGTACGATCCAAACTACCTTATAATTCAACTACACAATACATAGGTATATGTACACAACTAATACGTCTACAAATTGACCGATAACATCAAACTGAAACGGCGGTCCATTTATAAAGCCGCCACAGTTCAAACATAGCCATCGATTTATAACCAATCCAATAATTATCCAATTACAAACAAAGCACAAACTTCTACAATCATTGTCACTGAATCTTGTTATTTGATTTTTACTGAATCGTCACCAGTTCATGAGCGCTGCTGGCGGCCTTTCATAAAATGAATAGTATATACTTAGATGCTCCTTTTCTCTATCCTTAATGGGAATTTGCAAGATAGCGCTGGATGAAAGCCACTTCCAACCGGTCTTATTAGATAAGGGTAGCCTATGTCCACAAGTTGACATCCTAAGGCTGATGGATGGAAAATCATGAATGTAGACCAACAAAGTCCACCGGATTCAAGTTCAAAACAAATGGCAGTGGGTAGGGCATTAACTCATTAGGACTGGTCACGGAATCGCACACAATTTTTTAGCAGCCTACCCTATCTATCTACATATAAAAAACGCAAACTCTCTGCTAATACAGGCTGAACGGCCCCTTTATAGCCTCTGACACCGCTTAGTGGCTATCCAGGATCAATCATATTTACTTAAGCACTACTACATCTCGTTTAAGATATTTATTTTCTCAAAGAATTACATAAAATTCACTTATGAGAGAAAATACATGCTAAATTAGTGCTAGGTATAAAGGCTATACATATAGACTAAACTATTTTTATTTTTTACAAAAATACGGACTCACGAAACGATCGAAGTACCGACTTAACAATAATATTTTATACAGGCATGAATCGGTACTTAAAGCAATAAATGTAACTGAAGTAGATACCTACTATAAACTAAGGTAGGCAAATAAACTTCCATGTGTGGTGTGTAGCACGTGGTGTAATTTACTACGACAGTGAACTTTAGGTACTTTGTGTACTCAATAGGCAAGAAATCAGCACCAATGTGATTTTTATAAATAAATAAGCAGATAAATATGCAGACTATTTCTAGGTAGGTTAACATATACATTTAGTTTATAAACCTATAAACCATAGTCACCATAGTTCAGCGCTCGTAGCGTAGTGTAGCGCTCGTAGCGTAGTGTAGCGCTCGTAGCAAAGTGTAGCGCTTGTAACGTAGTGTAGCGCTCGTAGCGTAGTGTAGCGCTCGTAGCAAAGTGTAGCGCTTGTAACGTAGTGTAGCGCTCGTAGCGTAGTGTAGCGCTGTAGCGTAGTTTGACGGTGTTTGTCAGCGATCACCGAAATTAAGCAACGTTCCGCACGGTCAGTATTTGGATGGATGACCGCGGGTGGCATTTTTCAACTGAGCGCTACCGTGGTTCGGATGATACAGTAAATTGTAGGTCCCGGTTGTTTTAACCGTTTAGCCAAGTCAAAGGCCTTCAGGCGGCCTAAAACTATACGAACTTACTTTTACCACAGTTCAAACTGGCCTATTGATTTATAACAAACAAAGCACGAACTTCTCGGCTCCAATTACTAACGTAGTCACGGAATCGTCCACGTTTCGTAAGCACCGGCGGCATTTCACAAGATGAATAACAGATGCGCGACTATTTATGCTTCCTCCGTCTTTCCCAAGCTGTGATGGGACATCGCGCGGAAATGTTCGAATTACTTGATTGATTATTCGATTATTCGAATCAAGAAAAGTAGGTTCGCATTATACAAGGTTACCCAGAACTGGTGTAGTAAGCCGAAAAGTTATTCATTAACATTATGAAAAACCTTTTCATTTGGGCCAACCCGGCTCAATAGAAAAGGTTTAATAGAAAATAATTTTGAGAAAAAAATCAGCTGTTTCATACGTTTTCCCGATTCTGATTTGCAATTTAGTATGGAACAGCAAATTTTTTTCTCGATTTCCGGGTTAGTCCTTTAAAAGTTTATCATAATGGGTTTTAATCACCCCCTTTCGGCTTACCACAGGGCAATTTGATAAACCTGTAACATGTAGACAGAGTGGCTCAATTTTTAATCCAGTGACAGAGTATTTTTACAAGCGTTTATTTAACTTGCAATGGATGTATGTACCTATGTAGGTAATAAGTACGGGTGGAATCTTGCAAGTGAAATTTGACCAACTTCTCCGGTTTCCAATTGAGCTGAAATTTTGCACTAATACATATGTATATCGCGTGACAATGCAATAACATGGTACCAAGGAGCTCATCTGATGATGGAGTCGGAAAGTGGCCATAGGAACTCCTGTACTAAAAAAGATAGACCCGTCGTGTGTGGGCTCGTTTTATTTGTCTTGGCTAGCACTCTGGTGCTACATGATATTCAGGATCTCAAGACCTTGTATTTAAAACGTAATATTTTTATAATAATGTATTAGCTAATAGAGTTTAAAGGCATTGATCACAGAGCAACATTGTCAAGATCCACGATTTCACAAGGCAGCAGTGGCGAAACGGACGTAGTTCTATGATAACCTCGGCCATAACTAAGATTATCAAAGCACTAGGCTACGTCATATGAATCTAGAAATATATATCTACGGAATTAAGCAAAAAATACAAAAATAGTTCTAGTTTTCTAAATTAAGTAATTTCAGTTCAAGGCTGTTATAGTATGTATGCGAAAAGAGTTTTAAAAGTAGTGCCCAAATATTGTTAAAATTAGTACTTAGCTTTAGTAAAGTGCTTGATGTAGGCTGATGCAACAATTACTAACTGCGAAAAAGCTAGAATATTAAATTAGTCAACCACCAAAAAAAGTCTAATCGATAGATTGGATCGAAAATATTATTATTCGATTACTTTTAAAGTTAGTTTGGTGGGCGGCCCTACTCGATCTCAATTTGTAAGGACAAAGCCTCTATCCATCATCTGGGGGATCAGAAAGAAAGGGAAGTGTTATAATTCCTCGGAAGCTTACGGTGGGTCAGTGCTAGAGCCGTCGATCTATAACTGTTATAACCACGTTATTCAATCTCTAAGAAGAACTAAGCAATGTGTACTTGGGAATGCGAATACTAAAAACAAATGTTTTAAATTAAGTACATGACGAGTTAGGCCCGGTCTTTTGGTGGGCATCGAAGCTAACATTGAGAGGCCCTTTTTAATTAATTATTTAGAATTTGTAGAAATTGGTTAGTTATGAAGAAGGGGGCGAGGGGGAGGGGGGTGAATTCTATCTATCTATCAAGGCACTAAATCCCACGACACAGGAATTCTCCTAGGGTACGATTTAGGGTTCTCCTACAAGTATGTACAGTCCCCGGACTCAATGTATGTGGCATAATAATTTTAACTATTAATTATATGTATACTATACAACTGTACCTATTTCTGTACATAGCCATAAGAAAAGTCAAATAAATTTATTTCTCAAGCTATTATGATTGATGAGTTAACTAAATTATGGGGTATGGTACTGGACTGCTGAATGTTTCACAAAATTGGTCAGTGAGATGAGGAACGGCACCCGCTACTATTGCCTCATTGCAAATGTCGTGACGGGTGATGACTTGCTATCCACTAAATGGACTCCCACGTAATAGCTACTGCTTATTGGCGCTGCAGGGACAACATTGGTGTGGATGGTTTAGGGTGTCGAGAGGTGTGCTGCGATTTTTCTGGACGCTACTCACGGCGTTATGTCTTTTAACACTTCCATCCTAGAGCTTAGGTTCTTAGCTCTCCACTTAGCCGGCCAGAGAAGTCAGTGGTCTCATTTAGCCCCAGGGAATCGCGGGAAAACAGGGAGTTCGCGGTGTTGCCACTCATTGACGGCTCACCACAAAGCCGCTCCTGTGATTTATAATATACTAAATATTATAAGCATAATGCACTCTGTACTTTCTATGAGTAAATCAGTTTTTTCCGTACTTGTAAATAAAAAAAAATAAAAACAAGAAAAAATACATGTTTTGTTTAAACAGTATCAAAGTCGTTCAGTACGTTACTGGAATATTCGTGAAAATTACTAAAACAGGTGTTCGAGATTGCATTCAAGCTATTACAATAACATTTTACAAAAGGCATCAAACTCGATGACTGCGAGCTTTTATGAACTTTCTAGAAAGCTATTTACTTCACAGTCTCTTGAAAGTTTTACTCTATGAAAAAATAATGGAAGAAATAATAACTTCGACAAATTACTACCTGGATACTTGCCGACCCTTAAACCTTAGTGGCTTAGTGGCTATCTAAGCCACAAAGCGCTAAGTTTAGTAAAAAGTACAGAAACCGCAAATATTAACTAACTAACTCTAACTAAAATAAAATGATTATCCTAAATACCGTTATTACATTACAAATCACGTAATTACGGAACTAACTTAATTAAAATACTTTTTGGCCGAATATCTTTCAACAAAATCGTATTTTATCAAATTGTGATATAAGTACCCTAGTACATGTAATAATTTAGGTCAGTACCCTCGGCCCTTGAATTTCCTGTTTGTCCCAGAATAAATCTCCCAACTTATTGCCGTTGGAGGACAAAATCTCATTTACCAAAGTGATCTTTTCCACTTTTCAAGGAGCTCTCATCTACATTCGGCACCTTTTTGGCCGTAAATACGTTTGAGAAATCTTCAACTTAAGTTTTTAAAAGTTTTTGTTTCTGTTGTCTTTTCTAGAGATAAAATTTTGTGTGTTAATTTCAATTTTATTTAAATAAAATACATCAATGAATTTTGTCAACTGTTTTTCTATTCTAAAGTAATAAGTAGAGTAGTTTTAACTTTATTTTTATTATATGTGATGGCGTATAAGCCAATTACTATAATAACCATTTTTTCTTTGAACAGTAAAGTAAGTAAGTAGCCTAACGAGCTATGGAGAGGGCCATGCTCGGAATCTCTCTGCGGGATCCAATCAGGAATGAGGAGATCCGTAGAAGAACCAAAGTTACCGACATAGCCCAGCGGATTGGCAAATTGAAATGGCAATGGGCGGGGCACATAGCACGAAGGACTGATGACCGATGGGGTCGAAAAGTCTTCGAGTGGAGATCACGTACCGGCAAGCGCAGCGTAGGACGTCCACAAGCCGACAAGGTAGACGGATGACCTCATTAAGACCGGAGGATTGCGCTGGATGCAAGCCGCTACGAACCGGTCTTATTGGAGATGTTTAGATTCAAGATTCAAGAAAAAATGAAACAGTAAAAGGTAAAACACGTAGTGTAAGTATAGTTAAAAGAAGCTTGTACTTATACTCTATAAAATTTAACTCGATCTCTGCGACAGCTGTCAGAAAAATCGCGCCTATGAAGTCCTGAATTTCTTAATAGTACAAACAGTACCTGTCAATGTCATACTTTATGGGCATGCCGATTAGTGATGGGCGACGAATGATCGTGACCATAGAGTTTTAGATAGGGTTTTATTTAAAATATCGATAGTTTACACTAACGATATTTTAAATAAAACTTAACTTATCATTAATTTTATTGTATTTTTTAATATCATAACATTTTTTAAATAATAGTAAGAAAATAAAATCCAATTTCTCACCTTCAACTACTCATTCGATTTCATTACAACATTGTTAGAAATTCGATTTTTTCCACCACTATCAACTATAAAAATGTAAATCTTCTATGTCAATCTCACTGTCGCAGAGATCAAGTTAAATTTTATAGAGTATAGCAAGTTTCTGTAGCCATCACTCTACTTTGTGGGTGAATATCCTTCGCTACGTTTTCCTGCAATAAAGAATCCATACGAACGTGCAACCGTGTATACGTAGTTTTTTTATTACTTTTGTAGCTAAAGCTGTGAAAAGATTACCGTAAAAATGACATTAGCTTCCGTTCAGTGGATTTTTAAACATTTTCAGTTGCCAAAAAGCAAAGCTTGCGAGATGCTTCTGTGGAATTTTGTACGGAGATCCTCGTATCAGTCTTTGAAATCAATATTCCTTGACGACACGCGTCTAACGGATTATTTAGGGTATCCGATGGCAATTGGGTACTTTTGAATAAGCCGGTAACAAGGCTCGATAGAATGCTTTCACACTGAACTGGATGTTTACTGTTGAATTTTATTTTTCTATTTTGGGAGTTTTCGTAAGCTAAGTTACAAAATAATAATAACCTATTTTTACCGACAAACCGACTCAACATGAAAGGATCTGGCACACTGGATGCGTTCTGCTGTCTGCAGACAGGTCAAATTGAACGCAACCAGCTTTATGTATGAATAACGTTGTCGATCTCTATATGTTTTGTATAGATATGTGATTTGACCGGGCGATCACGCAGAAAGAACGTTAGAACGCGTATGGGCAGGTAGGTGGGCAGTGGGCGGCAGGTAGGGTAGATATGTAGGTGTAGGTATATAAAAATTGGAACTCGGAATAGTTATAAAATAAACTTGAATAATTTATATTATACTGTACTAGTTGTAAGTATCTGATAAGAATATTTACGTGAAAAAAAAATGGAAAAAAAATTAAAATATAACATAAAAAAGGAAAAGAAAAAAATAATAAAAAAAATCGAATAGAAATTTGTAGAGATATTGTATGCTAGGTATAACAGTAAGGTAAGTATATTTGAAGGTTGCGTAGGAGGCGAGCTAGCTCAGTGGTTAGAGCGTCGGGCTAGTGATCCGAAGGGGCATGGTTCGAATCCTGCGTTCGCTTCATATTTTTGAGATGCTTATCACAAAGATAACTCTTTGAGATAAAAATCTAGTGTGGAAAGCACTTAAAATAAACATCATAACAGTGATTAAGCAGTGTGTCATCTCTCGTCAATCTTAGAAGTTCTAATAACTTCTAGTTGAGTGATAACCTGTCTAATACGGGTATCACAGGTGGCGCCACCAACGCTATAAGTTGGAAATGTAAGCACTCAGAAATTTGAAGGTTGCGTAGGAGGCGAGCTAGCTCAGTGGTTAGAGCGTCGGGCTAGTGATCCGAAGGGGCATGGTTCGAATCCTGCGTTCGCTTCATATTTTTGAGATGCTTATCACAAAGATAACTCTTTGAGATAAAAATCTAGTGTGGAAAGCACTTAAAATAAACATCATAACAGTGATTAAGCAGTGTGTCATCTCTCGTCAATCTTAGAAGTTCTAATAACTTCTAGTTGAGTGATAACCTGTCTAATACGGGTATCACAGGTGGCGCCACCAACGCTATAAGTTGGAAATGTAAGCACTCAGAAATTTGAAGGTTGCGTAGGAGGCGAGCTAGCTCAGTGGTTAGAGCGTCGGGCTAGTGATCCGAAGGGGCATGGTTCGAATCCTGCGTTCGCTTCATATTTTTGAGATGCTTATCACAAAGATAACTCTTTGAGATAAAAATCTAGTGTGGAAAGCACTTAAAATAAACATCATAACAGTGATTAAGCAGTGTGTCATCTCTCGTCAATCTTAGAAGTTCTAATAACTTCTAGTTGAGTGATAACCTGTCTAATACGGGTATCACAGGTGGCGCCACCAACGCTATATATAAGTTGGAAATGTAAGCACTCAGAAATTTGAAGGTTGCGTAGGAGGCGAGCTAGCTCAGTGGTTAGAGCGTCGGGCTAGTGATCCGAAGGGGCATGGTTCGAATCCTGCGTTCGCTTCATATTTTTGAGATGCTTATCACAAAGATAACTCTTTGAGATAACAGTAAGGGTCTTACTCATAAACGCTTCTTAACTTTTAACCATTTGCTTAGCAACTGCTTAGCCAGAATCACACTCATAAACACGTCTTAGTGTTAAGAAGCGGCTAAGTAACGTTTAAATAACTGTCAAAATTAAACAACGTCGGGACATTGTTTAAAATAGTTAAGAGGCAAGATGGCGGATTACAATCAGCTGGTTGACGTTAAAAAGTTTGGTGTTGATAATAAAAATATCATAATTACTTGTGTGGTGTAGCTAGTAAGGTTTTAAACATGGACCTGGACTTTGACAATTAACAAGATTATAACGACGACGTGGCAGATCTGGAATTGGTTGCAGCTCCGCCGCCGACTAGAAGAAGGAAGACCTACAGGACTCGTTTTCATCCGCTAAACGAATTGTCGGATGACGAGTTTCGGCTTAGGTACAGGTTCACCAAAGCAAATATGCGCCGCATTATAGAACTCCTAAGTTCTGATCTGCAGGTCGATACAAGAGGTGTGGAACTGCAAGTAATGGCGGTGGTACGTTATTGGGGTCGCCATGAGGTATGTTCCATTGCTCAAGTTTTATACTTGTGTATAAGCAGGTTAATCTGGTATTATTATTCCTGTTTAGATTTGCACGGTTTTCTTCTATAATCTAAGCCGGTTTTGAAAACTTTTGACAGTACGCCGTCACTGCTGACATAGTCAGTAACGAGATAGATACAAAAGTAATAATTTTGACGACTGTATTCGTTCAATTTTGTCTTTTAGTCGATCATTTTGATTTTAATCTGTGCTAACCAAAGACGTTTTGTGTATCTTTCCTTGCTTATCTAAGCAAAGCATAATTAACGTTTATGAGTGAAAAAAAGTTAAACATTGCTTAAATATTTAAGAGCCTCTTAATTAAGCAGTGGCTAAGCAACGGTTAGCGAAATTTTTATAAGGGAAGTGTTTAACTTTAGGCTCAGTGCTTTAAAATTTTAATTTGAATTAAACTATCGTAAGTTATTATTTCTTGTAACATATTATATGTACCTATTCTATTGTGTAACATATGTATAATTAAATATACATGTCATGTTTATGCTCACACAAAACTGCATGAGGCAATCAAATTGGCCGTTCATTAATAAAACAGAAAACTGCGTAAGCAAATGTTCAGCTTGACAATGTCTCCAACTTATGTTGGAGGAAGTACAAGAGGAATAACAAAAAAAAGGTAGGGTAACGGTCACGGTCATTATGATGCTCATAACCTAGAGTGCACGCAAATATTTCAGAAATAATGTCTTGACGATCGAACAGGGGACTTTATAGATGCCGTACGACGTCGTCAGATCATGATCACCACTGATTCATGCAGTCAAATAACAAAATGTCGCTATTTGCCCTGCTCGCATAGCCCGGTTCGCTGACGGTTGTCCTCTCCGGACAGCTGACCGATTACCCTGACCAACAACGTTGTTCATTCATAATGCGGGCTGCGTTCAATTTGACCAGACCGCAGACCACATCCAGTGTGGCCAATCATGAAATGTGCTCAATTGTGAAAATAATAACCGCTTTGTAATTTAATTCAAAGGTACTGTGTTCGCAAAATATTTTTGAACAATTATAAGTTATTTTTTGAAGTTAATGCTAGTTGTAGACAATTCACGTGTAGCCTAAATTCAATAAAAAATAATTTTAGGTTCTAGTTGTTTTATCCGTTAAACCATGTCAGAGGATTTCAGGCGGCTTAAAAACTCTGACTAGCTAGCCACCCAGCCTACATGAACTTACCTACTTACAGAGGATGTTCTGACAAACAAGACAAATGATATCCTAATAGATAGATCCAGACGAATAATGACAAGGTTTAAACTTCTCCCCCTGAAAATAAAATACTGAAAGCCGAGAATATTTTTTCCCTTACCCTAGTATGTTTGTTAGTTAGTTTGTTTTTTCACTTGGCGACAAGAAAAGGATGTAGTAAAGCCCTTGATTCAGTACTGAAGAATGCCATAAACGATATACTCTTATCTAAAAAGGCCGTAGGGAAAGGAAGCTAGACTGAAAAAACTACAAATTGCTCTTCCGCATTCATCGTCGAGTAGCGTTTTCCGCACGGTAATGCGAAAGAGCAGCAGGCGTGCGAGGGTACTCTGAAACGACGTGCGGAGCATCCCAACGCGCAAATATTCAAAAAGTAATTGCGCCTTTTTACGTATGCTCGTAATCATATACGTGACGAAGATACGAGCTTAACTACGTGCCGTGTCGGCTGATTGGATTTTTAAACGGTTAGTGTAAGACGGAATGAGGGACTAGAATGGTTGATCGTTTACTAAAGGTCCTATGGTAACTATTATCCGATCTGCGGTTGTACTGCCTCTTATTTAACTTCTGATTTAAAGAGAGAAGTGTTAAGGTGCTATTTGCAAGCTAGCTGCCTACTGAAACTGCCACATAATATTCTCCTGCAGCGGCTGATAGAGTTTGTGCAAAAAGAGAAGCGTCGTAGGTGAGGTCGTCCGTGTGCCATTTTACTAATTTTGTTACGTTGACAAAACTGCTCTGTCATTGGTAGTACAACTAAAAGTGTTTGATACTTGGTAGAAAACAAATCGGTTTTCATCAGTAGAATCGCGTCTACCAAGTAGTCGGTACCTTGGCTGCTGATTAAAATCTTATTTTTAGTTCACCGTAACGCCACGACACGACGGTTCTCTTTTTGCTCAAACTACAAACTAGTAATGCAGCTGCACCAGCGGATTCTAAAGTGTACCTTTATGACTGTGCGTGTATGTTACGTGTATGTGCCTGAGTGTATTGATATCTTTCTGTTGCTATCATATCTCAGGACTTTATCAAATGAAACGATTTAGTGTGCTTTTTGTTTTGAGCGCTGATGCAAGTAATCGAGAAACAGTATAAAATTTTACTTAACGCACCATATTTAAAAAAAAAAACAAAAATCAATTTATTTCAAAACTTTGTACAAACATGGATAGTGCAGCCATAGCCATGCAAACTCGGTGAGTTCACACCTGTGTTTTGATGGATAGCCTTCCCTAGAGTGAAGCTTATTATTGTACATAGACAAATTTTGTTTTAGTTTTACATTTTTGCAAATTTATAAATGTTAACACTTAAAATCCTACTAATATTATAAACGCGAAAGTTTGTGAGGATGGATGGATGGATAGATGTATGTATGTTTGTTACTCTTTCACACAAAAACTACTGAACGGATTGAGATGAAACTTTGCAATAATATAGTTTATATATCAGAATAAACATAGGCTATAAATTATAATAATATTGCTTCAGAAATCAAAATATCATGCGGGCGGGTACAAACTAGTATATTCATCAAATTATCTGCGAGTCATAATAATGTTAGTAAAAAGAACATATATTATTTCATAGAAACTGCTATGCACGGATGTATTACATAAACTTACATGCTTGTATACAACATCTTGCTCCTATGTGATCATCGCTTAGAATAATGAAAAACAGTAGAAGTGAAATAAAGTAAAAAAGTTGTGATGCATGATCTCAGAAACATGGCGTCGAAAGCGCATAGAAACTACTATGTAATCTTGACACAAATGACACTTGAACCAGTGATCAAATGTCAAATTCGATTTCACAATAATGGTGGACAAACTTCAAACGTCTCTTAGCCGGAATTTTATTTGGAACCCTAACTTCATAGTGATAATGGCATGTCAATTCAAAAAGCGCCCCTATGGATCATCGTTACAACTTGACTGATATTTAAATAACTGATCAACTAAATTTCTGTAAAATGGTAGATAAATGTGAAACAACTTCAAGGTAGAGCTTATTTTTGTATGACAAATTACTATATTTACCTAATTCACTTTTTGATGGCTTTTCTAATGATTAACATTCGTATTTTTATTTTTTATTTATTTTTATTTAAATGCTTTCTGCGCTTACAGTGTACACCAAAACGCACAGAAAGCCAAGTTACAATTACATAAGACATAAACACATTTTATATACAAAAACAAACACGAATATTATTTTTATCTAATCTTACATACAGTGATCACCGACATCCTGAAGGATTTAAGTTTGTCAGCAAATATATCAACATCTGGCATATGAGCAAGCATGGTATTACATTTTTGAAGTGAAATTTCTAATGCGACTTCCAAGGTTGCGTTAAACGTTTAACGCTACCATGGAGGGGGTATGAAAGCACGTTGCGTTAAACGTTCAACGCTCCTGGGGAGGGGGAATAGTTACGAAGCTTCACTTCTTCCGCGCGGAGGGACTACACGCACTTTTTTTGTTCATACGAGTTCATACATACGAGTACATGCAGGTTTCGTCCTAAACTTTTTTTTCAAACTCTATTTTCTTAAAAAAACGGTGCAACGCCAAGTTCATGCAAACCCTTTTTAATTTACAAATTTTCTCTCATACAGCAAAGTTAATTTCGCTTAAGTCTTCATTGAAAAACATGTTGCAGACTATTTTTCACACCGATCAACTTTAACAAAGTGCTAATATGATACCTATTCGATTCGTCATAAGCGCACAAAAGACACAAAGAAAGTAACTGCCAATGGACGCAGGTGCGGAGAACATTCCATTTAGATAAGGAGTCTAGCCGGTTTAGGATAAGTGCTCACAAACATACCTACTTCATTTATAACGTAAAATCCGGACGCCATCAAAGTGGAGTGGAGTGAAATAATAATAATAAATAAATAAATATTTGGGGACATCTCACACATGGTCGCTGACCCCGCTGAATTTATTTATTTTAATATACATATTTTTTTGAATACATACTTTTATACTGGGTTACAGACTAAGTCGACTTATTTCCGTTAAGTGTGTGTAGTTTACTACGTTTCTGACTGATTTGACTATGAAACATCATATCCTGTCCATAACTGTGAGATTTAACAGTTTTCGAGATATTTGAATTCAAATACTTTTTATTAAAGGTTAATTATACGGACAATATTGGGTTGTGAGGTCATAAAACATTATTTTATATTTAAAAATCAAATAATAATAATAATAATACGAATCATTTCAAAATATCTGAACTGATAGCAAAAACTTGGGAATTTTATAAATACCAATTTCAAATATCTGTTCCTTTATTTTTTTATTTAGGATAGTGTATTTCATAGTCAAATTAGTCAGAAACAAAGTAAACTACACACCCTTAATGGGAATAGGTCGACTTACCCTGTAACCCTGCATATAGTTACTAAATAACACCCAGACACAGAGCAAACCCTTATGTTCGTCACATAAATATTTGCCCTGGGTGGGGATCGAACCCACGTCTCTTTGACTCAGAAGTTAGGGTCACTAACCACTGAGCCACCGAGGGAGTCGAAATGGAATGGACATGCGCCGAGGTGAGCAGATCCTTGTAACTCGTAAGCACATGGCATCAGCTTTGTACCTATCTCTTTACCATGTCTGTGTTTACCATTTTATACAAACACAAATTTATAATAAAATATTCTAATAATATTTTATTCACATTGGGTTACCAAAGAAATAAAACAAAAACTGCACTCCTCTCGCGATTGTGTTTTGTATCTTGCTCACAATTGGATTTTTGATAAACCAATGTGTCATTTGTGCAATGAAAAAAGTTTAGAGCTGGCCTAAGATAAGTGCTCACAATCATACCTATCACATTTGTGAACTAAAGCCCAGACTGCACTAAAGCGGAAGGGGATGCAGATAGCGTTATAGTCTAGTTACAGTACTTACATCGTGCAAACCTATTGCAGAAATGCTACAGTATTTTATTTTTTTATTTACATCATTTACTTGCAGATATTGCGACGCTGAAATCAGTAAGCTTTGTCATCCATCGCAGAAATAAATAAAAATAATATAAGGGATATTTCACACAAAAATTACATAATTAAAAATTAATAATTAGAGAAGAGTTTAACAAAAACTCCGTTCCACTCATACTTGTGTTTTTTTGAGTCTCGATAACCAAATATAATATACCTACCAGCCTGCAAGCGCAGCGTAGGAAATCCCACGAGGTGGACAGATGAATTCGGTCCCATCAAAAATCTTTAGGGGAGGCCTCCTAGTGAACGTACTATGCCTGAAATGATGATAATTTTTTTGACATTGATGCAGTGGTCTCACCGTTAACGCTTTGCCACTCTCCGCCTTGGTGGAGCCTGGCTAAGACCCAGGCTTGGGTGAACTGGGGTCAGGAATCTGAAGCTTTCTGTTAGCATGAAATAGGTATGTCAAATTTGGTGTAGCCAAGGGTTAACTTGAATATATGTTGTTCACAGTGTTTACATTGTCTTGTTTCGCTAAAATTCACTTGTAACTCGGGTAACCTGCATATACGTTCCGGAGAAGGAATTCGATGTCTCATGTGAATTTACTGAATTTACTGATTTGAATTTAAGAATAAAACTCAGTGGAGAGCAAAAACTCAGGAAACATTCAGTGGAATCTCAGACAGACTCTTGTGGACATAGGTTGGCCGCCCTAGAAAATTCTTTGCCCTCGCCAAAAATCTTTAAAGTAGTGTTATTTTCAAAAAAATCTGGAATTGGGGGGTCCCAGTGTAGCCACTTCGCCAGTGAACTATCAAAGTCTTATTCCTATATCGAATAATATTTCTTATTCAATGGCTATTAAAATTTTAAAATAGTAAGCCCAGGGCTTAACTGTAACTTATTGAATTGAGTTGTATGTTGTACCCATCGACTTCGTATTTTTTCTTTTGGTTGTACCACAAAGCTTCTTGAAAAGCTATGTTAAAAAGTTACTTAACAAATACTATAAAAGTTAGTAGTTGTGCTCGTCGCTATGACCAACTTTTACTGTGGGATCACCTCTGATATCGTCAAGCAACAATTCAAGTGCCCATGTTTTTGCGATTTAGGGTTTGGTATATTGTAAATGTCATAATTACTATGATCACAACTACAGTCACGTTGCCTCGAATAATTTAATAAACAAAACATAAACCAAACATTTAATTCAAAATACGCACGCGTTACTTTTATAAGTATATAATAAGTGTATTATAATAATTTAATAAACAAAACATAAACCAAACATTTAATTCAAAATACGCACGCGTTACTTTTATAGCCCATAGTACTTCGATTTTGCAAGAAAAATGTCTACGATTTCCTAACAAAAGATAGTCCCATAATTTCATACGAACTAGCCGCTGTCCGAACTAGATAGTACTTGGAACGAAACCAGTATAACCTGACCGCTTACATGTTACAACCCTAATAATATATTCCTTGCAAGTTTTTTTTCTGAGGTCAGGGTTCGCTGGGCGCCCTCAGGGTGTTTTCATGTAAGAAATGTCCATCGATATAAAGAATGGTGATGAAATATGAACTAGATGGGCGGTTTCGTCGAAAGATTTAGGAGCAAATCGTTGAAGGCGAAGGTCAAAATCTTATATGCCTACTGATAATAAAATTGATAAAAATGTCGATACTAAAAGCTAAAAATAACGATTCGTTAAAAATAAAACCGTAGAGCATTTGTTTAAACAACTTCAAAAAAGAGGTTTTCCATTGGACTGTTTGTTTTTTTTTGTATGTTTAATACGAGATTACTCCGCCAATTATTTATGAACCGATTTTTATGATTATTTTGTTGATGGGTTGATCGTAGGTACTTTAGAGGTGGTCATATTTAAACTCTATCCAAATGGGCTTTGTTTTTGGAAAATCAACAATGTGAAAACGGTATTCAATTAGCATCATTTTAGGGGCTTATTTGTACATATAAACTAACAACTTTTGTTCTGCGACTTTTGTCTTAACTCAAAGATTTCAAAGATTTATTTCATAATACTTAAATACGATTATTACAACTTTAAAACACATAATTACATTTGTTAGTTGTATTTTACACCTAAGTTACCTAGATACTAAGTATTCTAAAAGATAAAGTTATTGCAATGAGCCCCAAACTAAGCTGAATGTATTTTTGACCTCGAGTGCGAAGTTATAAGAAAGTTTGTGCGACAAAAGTTTAACATGCAACTAAAAAAAAACAGCTGTTCCATACATTTTGTCGAGGGTGGACGTTTTTCGATGTGAAAATTACTACATCGATAAATTACTAGATCGATTATATCGATACTTGTGAACTACACTCCTACTACATAGAAAGCAATTGGATCATCCACAGACCCTTGAAGGTCTAAAGATACGATACGTCTTGTGAACTACATATTCAAATTCTGTATACGGATGAATTCGGTAATGCCATTTTTGGCGAATATAAGTAATTTTGTGGAAGATTTAATTACGTTACGCCCTACGATTTTGTTTTTGAGCTATTTTATTTTTAGCTTTTCTTTACCATTTTGGATCCAAAACTAATGAACCGTTTAAAAAAAATATTTTACTGTTGGGAAGCTACACTATCCCCGGTGAACATAAACATAGGCTATATAATTATGCCAACTGAACTCGGGCGAAGCCGGGGCGGGCAGTTAGTAGTATATAAAATCGTTTAACTTAATTGTTAAAATTACGTAAAGGGGTAAACTTTAAATTATTAAATTTAACCCAAATAAAACAGTTTAAATAACTATGAAGTTAAAGTTAGCTATTCCACACAGTAAGTTCGTCAAACCTCGACATAATGTACCTATAGAAAAGCTGAATTTTCTTCGCGGTTTCGGAGTTGACTCAATAGTGAAGTTGGTCATAGCGACAAACACAACTAGGTATAATATTAGAGTACTGTACTGTATCAGCCTTTTTAATAGACCACTGCAGGACTTAGGCCTACCCACGAAGGGTGATTGGGCCATATCCACCACGCTAACCCAGTGCGGGTTGGTGGATTCGCATACGCCATCGAATTTCTTCTACGGACGTATGCAGGTTGCTTCACGATGTTTTCCTTTACCGAAAAGCCAGTGGTGTGAAATTCCGTACATAAATTTCAAAGAACTCATTGGTACGGGACAGGGATTTGAACCCACGACCTCGCCGTTGTAAGGCGGGTGTCAATACCTCTTGACCACCACGGCTTATTACACGAACACACGGCACGTCAATATTAGAGTATTGCCAACAAATTCGCAGTCATCCCAAAAAAAATACAATAAATAGGGTATTTAATTTTTAAGACTACGTTTTATTTTCTAATTTAGTTAAGTCTAATCTTCATTTACATTTTGCATGCTTTTTTGTATTAATATGGAGAAGCCACTGGCTCCTGAGACACAGTCTTATACTAGTTCAGGAACCTACGGATCATATGTATCACTGTAATACGTTTATTGTGTCAAAATAAATGATTTGTTTGTTTGGTACATTTATTGTATTTTTTTGAGGAGTAAACAAAATTAAATATGCAATAAGTTTGTTAGACAAATATTGATATATTTTTGCTTATTATGAATATATTTTTTGTCTACCTATCTACCATTTCACGTTTACCTGTCCGTGATACCTATCTATTCAGGATCATCTTATCTCTACCGGAATCCGTGACTACTTACGTTACAATTAGGCTGTGACCCAGATTCCCTTTCCAAAAAAAACCTTTTAAATGAGAACACAAAGCTACATTTCAGCACTACGTAAGCAGAATTCCTCACTCGGTACCAACTTCCGGGTAAGCGAGATACACAATGTTTAGTGCAATAGACAGCAACTTTTTTCTTTTCATAACAACTTTAGTTTCATATGTCGTCATCATCATCAGCAGCAGCCCGATTTTTCATCAATCATCATCATAAGCACAGTTCCAGACAACATCCTAAGTCGGTTTTATTATTATCTACTACGGGACTAATCGCGCACTAAAATTACGAGATAAATAAATACCTCATCATCCCGACGTTTCGGCCGAGGTGCGCAACCATCGTAACCGTAACCGTCGTAATCGTAGAATATAATAATAATGTGTTCAAATCGCGAAAGTTTAAGAACAACATCCTAAGTCGGTGACTTCGAGCAAATATCTATAGAATCATAATCGTGCAAAAAAGTGTCCGAGCAAAAACTCTGCCCAAGCTATGTAATGGGCAGGCTTTTTAGTTAGTCGTAAGGCGATTGCAAGCCGACTACAACTCCGCGTGATGCTAAAGTGCTCGGTTTCAAGCACTAATCAGGTGACATAACGTCGAGATTCGAGAAAACGGGTCATTGTGCATTATTAAATGTAAATATCTAAGTCAGTATGTATGACGGCGCTCGGATATTTTTTTACAACTTTTGCTTAGGGACTGTAGTTCTGTAGATATTTGCTCGAAGATCTGTAATAATTTTAATTCACCTTTAAGTTGGAAAATAGCGATCTTTTCTCTATGATTTGGTGTGTTTTGTTTTATAGATATAATTGATAGGTATGTTCTCTTTTTACTGCCTCGGTGGCTCAGTGGTTAGTGACCCTGACTTCTGGATCAGAGAGGCGTGGGTTCGATTCCCACCAGGGCAAGCATTTTTGTGATGAACATAGGTGTTTGCTCTGTGTCTGGGTGTTATTTAGGTACTATCTATATAAGTATGTATTTAAAATAAGTATATGTAGTATATCAGTCTCTGGCAGCTATATCACAAGCTTTGCTTAGTTTAGGGTCAGAGACCGTGTGTGAGATGTCCCCCAATATTTATTTATTTACTTACCTATACATTTTTAGGTTTGCTTTTCGGAATCCATGTGTCCATGTTATCCATGTGTAACAATCAGCATTTGGGTTTCCGGTAATCGGGGCAAAGCATGTTACTTGCATCCAGTGTCCTGAAAACAGAGAAAATACCTTCCTAAGAAGAGTTTTTCGGACACATTCTGAATGAAAAATAAATGATGATGAATTTCTGATGAGATATGAATATTCTTTATAATTTCAGCTGTTTCATAATTTTTCGAAAGTGGAGGAACGTTTGTTTTGCATAACAGATTTTGCTTCGCTTCTTTGAGAATGTGGTGTCTGTCGGTTTTTGGTCGAGCGATAAAGTGGACGTGGCTATCTTGGTACGCAATATTTGCACGGCAAAATATAATATAGACACGCATTTTTACAGAAATTTGTACCGAGTTTCTACAGTGAATCCTCAATTCACCTCAGAAGCCCAGTTTTTGAAACATTCGTAGAGTATCGCATACTCTCTTATTCGCACAAGCGTAGATTTTCAATGCTCATGCTTGTTCTTACTCAGTTTTTCACCATTTACGCTCACGTTCAGCCGTTTTAAAGATTTAATTATAGAGCCCCTGATTATAACACAAAGGGAGTGTGTCCGCTCGCCGTCAAGTATTTTTATTTTAGGCTTAATCCTGACACCAATATTAAAAGAAAACTGGGAACAAAGGAAAATGTTAGCATGAATTTACATACTTTGTTGGCTCATTCCACCTTTAATTATCTTTATTTTTACTTAATAAATAATCTTTTTTTGTTTGTAGTTCTAGAAATTAAGAGTGTTTGGTACTACTCGTCAAACTAATAGGTATTAATTAACAATAGATCTTCAGTTTATGAATAAAGAATCTAAAATTGATTGAAATACGTTACTTTGATTCGATGGCGTCTATGTGAACCATGGGTCCATACATCCATGGACTCCACCAATGTAAACGGCTAGTTGTGAGAAAAGTTCTACTTTGGTGATAACCAAAAACCTTTGATTTGGAGAATAAAAAATACAGATTCTTGATTAAACCATAACGGAAACAACATGGCGGATACGACAATGGCCACTCGACGTTATAGTTTCGTCTATTCTTGCCTTGTTCAAGTAAAGGGTTGGAGGGTTCTATTTCCGAACCCCTGAGGATCTTGAGTACCCAATTTAGTAGACTTTTTCCACCGGGGCTGGTCCCAATACCAATATCATAATCTAGTGTTCCGCGCCCTAGTGCGTAACATAAGTCTGAACTACAATATGTGCAATAAGTAGCGCGAATATTTATTTCGCTAAATTTTTTCGAATGTCTGAGCTTACCGTTATTGTCCGAATCATACAACTAGGCGGCTGTGATGTTAGCTATAAGCTGCAGATAACCAAATTCTCGCGCAGCAGTTAAGTGAGTTTTTGTCAGGATTTTGCTCTCCAGCTTGCATCATCCGCAGCTTGTAGCTAACACCACAGCCGCCAAGTTGTATGATTCAACCTAGACTGTACCTAGTCGCAAGACAAAAGTATAATTTAACATCCATAACAATACGTCAATCAAACATTTGCTTGATGGCCTGGAATCAAAACAGCTATTTTTTCGTCTTACTACCAACTTAGAAACAAATTATTCAAGGGTGTTAAAAAGACAAGAAAAAAATGAATACGCCCATTTTTATAATAATAATATAACAAGACAAAGCCTCGTGGTCGAGAGAAAGTTGCCATCTGGGTACACTGTGACTGATAGTTACATCGTATACATTATCATAACATAGAAATCCTAGGAAAGGCCAGAGAAACTGCGATTTTGGATTTTAAAAATAGATATTCTGCATTTTGGGAACAAAATTGGATCTACGAGTAATAGTACAACGACGCGGTTCAAATTCATATGATGCTACTTGTGAAACCAGAAATAAGGAAAATTATGTGTTTTTGTCCGAACACTTAAACGATGACGATCGAAATCTCATACGATCAAGATAGTTGTAACTATTTTTATCTTTTCTTGGTCACTAAACTTACGAATACACAATACACTTGTTACATGCGTTGTATACGGCACATATAGAAATATGTTGTAATACTCGTATGTGTATTCGTAAGTTTTTTTGTGACCAAGAAAAGATAAAAATAGTTACAACTATCTTGATCATTTGAGCTTTCGATCGTCATCGTTTGAGTGTTCGGACAAAAAAAACCCATAATTTTCCTTATTTCTGGTTTCATCTCACTGACTCCATAGTAAAAGTTATTGATAACGATGAGTGAGAGTGTAGTAGCAAGTATACATATAATAATAGCAGCCTGTATTTGTGGGAGCGACCTGTGAACTACGAGTAGTTAGTAGCTGTCCTATGGCAAAATATCTCAATCGTTGGTTTCTGGAAGCTATCGTGCTTTTTGCACATTTTTACTAACATATTTAGTTAAAATGTGCACAAACACACTTTTATTAACACACTTGTTACTCTCGTGTGAGTTCTATGGCAGAAAGCAAGACAAGTTTACTATAGATTCGACCGAATTGGGAAATATTTTTTAGGATAGGAGTTCTAGCAAGTGGGCTCGTCTCGCATAAAGTTTGTGCAAAAAGAGAAGCGTCGTAGGTGAGGTCGCCTGTGTGCCATTTTAAATTTTATGTTACGTTGACAACACTACTCTGTCATTGCTAGTACACCTACTAAGTGTTTGATACTTGTAGACATTCGGTTTTCATGAGTAGACTCGCGTCTACCACGTAGTCGGTATCTTGGCTGCTGATTAAAACCTTATTCTTGGTTCACCGTACTGCCACGACAGTTTTCTTTTCACACAATCTCTAGCATGATAGCACCGTCAGTAGTACGCTTGAGTAAGCTGTTTCTGTCCGTAGTACGCGTGAGTAAGCTGTTTCTGTCCGTAGTACGCGTGAGTAAGCTGTTTCTGTCCGTAGTACGCGTGAGTAAGCTGCACATTTGAATTAAAATCTACACCGTTTGGCGATAGATATCTGTTAATCCTGTAATTTGCTGGCCACAGATACACATCCCTCGAAGGGCGAGCCGTTATCAAATCAGCGTGGGATAAACCCCAGAATAATAATCATCCGAACCGAGCCTTGTTACATAAATTAACATAAATTTATTCATAACGGAAAATATTTTTTTATTTAACTTTCGCTCCGAGGGCACTTTGAGATAACAATTTAGGTACTTACTTTCTTTGTTGACTCCGCGCTTCTTTCGAGTTGTTACTCGTTTGTATCTCTCGGTTTGTTATTGGCTCTTGACGGCTCATTTAGTTCATAAATATTATGGATTTTAAAAGTTTTTGTGGGAAAATATTTTAATACTTAGGCGAATTTTCATTTTCAGTAGGTATACTCAACTAGCGCCTCGCCCCTTCTCCCATGAGTTAAAATTAGAATGTTTTATATCTGTACTCGTAAGTAAGCTGTTGATGTAAATGCTCACCAAAGTTACGGATACAAGATAAACTTAGGTACTTATTATTCAAAATGCATCACCTTATTGATATTATAAGTAGGTTGCGTTGAGGTAATGTAGTAGTGGTAGAGTGGTAATGGAGCAGCTATTCGTAGATCGACTTACCGCTCTCAAGATACTACTCCCATTCAAATGGTTTAATTTTACAGAAATGAACATAAAACATTCAACACATTTGTAATACGAAAAAAACAACAAAAAGCTCACTTCGTATAATTCAGCGAAATGCGAGTATAATGAAATGAGAATTAAGTTTTTTCTAAAAAAGTGAAAGGTTGGAAATCAAAATTAAATACTGACAAATGGACACAAAATCCCGAGTCTCATAAAGCTTTCAATCCTGAAGATTTTCATCAACTGTCGTTTCCTCATTCACAGGACTTTATACATAAATCAAAATTAATTTGACAGTTAAATAAATTCTTGGAAACATAATAATACCATTTTAATCATTCCACTTTACCCTTGAATGGCTATTTTTTTTATAAGAAAGTCCTGATTCTCGTCGAGAGCCTTTGATATCCTTTTTTTCAAGAGTTTTCCGATAGATTTTATTTTTCACTCCAGTAATTTTTAACGATTATGTGCTTTGATCTAATTCTGGGTAACAAGTTTTATTTTACTGGTAAATTGACTGAAAATAAGTTCCTTTGTACAAAGAAGAGCTGAGAAACCTTGAAGAACTACCGGATTTTACTTAAGAAGTATGATGTTTTAAAAATGGCTGTGTAAATAGATGTCTGTTTTTATACTAAGTAGGCACCTCTTACAGGCAAGTTTTGCCATAGATCAAGACTACACATGTCATAATCTACAGCAGTATGCTGAGTGTGAGCTTTGTCGTAAACATGACGCGCTCTTCGGCGAGCGCGTAAGCATGTAATTTGAATGAACTTGTTGTGTTTCAAAAACGCGCCGCTAGTGGCGCTGTACATTTCTTCATACAAATTACATACTTACGCGCTCGCCGAAGAGCGCGTCATGTTTACGACAAAACTCACACTCAGCATACAGTACATATTTTGATGCACGTTATGTTATTAGATTTATACCTATCTACAGAGTGCCATTTCCGTTGTCTGCCATATTTCTGCATTAGTAAGTAAATTATTGTTTTATTAGACTTAAGAAGATAGCCCCTTTAAGATTTCCTGTGCCGGAACGACACGAAACACCCACATACAAGCAACTACTGAACATAGTTCAAGTCACTTTGATAAATTTAATTTTGACTAAAGGGTGGCTAAATCTACCACGCTGTCCCAGTGCGGGTTGCATTCACGTGTGTATATACGCTAGTACCTTTCCTCCACAGACATATCCTCGTTTCCTCACGATGATTCTCAAGAACGAAAATCTAGTGGTTTTTATACGGCCATAAATTCCAAAGAAAAGAAGCCACTAAAAATGTATTTACGTCTAAATAGGTAAGTACAACATTTACTCTAAATATTTTGGTTCATTGGATCGTAAATTATTGAACAATAATATTTTTCATTTGAGTATGATAATGAATTCACGCTTAATGTTTGGTTTTACCAATTTTGGTAAATTTAGGGCCGGGTTATTATGATAATGTAAATTTATGCATTTGTACTGTTCAAATAATTTTATGGAAATTTTAATAATGATAATTTAGATAACATTATCCAATATACAGCTTCTGATTGCGGCTAGTGATTTCATTTTTATGGACATTATCTGGGGAAACGTTAATAATTACAACCGACATATAAAAATGGAGGTGCTCAATATTGCTGTCATTATATTATATAGGGTTATTCAGATAGTTAAAAAGGTGGTTTAAAAGGCCGTGGTGGCCTAGAGGTAGTGACACCCGCCTTGAAATCGTGAGGCCTTGGGTCAAATCCCGGTCCCGTACCTATAAGTTCTTTGGAATTTATGTACGTAATTTAACACCACTGGCTTTTCGGTGAAGGAAAAACATCGTGAAGCAACCTGCATGTGTCCGTAGAAGAAATTCGATGGTGTATGTAAATCCACCAACCCGCATTGGGCCAGCGTGGTAGATTTGGCCCAATCATCCTTAGTGGGTAGGCCTACGTCCTGCAGGGGTCTATCAAAAAGGCTGGTACAGTATTCAGATACTTGACTGAGGTACCTAATATTAATAAATAAAGCTGCCGGTAACGTTTCACGCCTTGCATAGGCAAGTTTGTATTGAGTCATGATTATATTACCTATATATCTATACCACCTTTGTAACATGCAAACTGCAATAACAATTTTGACATTGACTTTGACTTTGTGTCCGTACTAACTCTAAAGGGGTTGATGTAGACTATCAGATACATGATGTCGATGACAAGCTGCGATTTTGTATGAGATAGCTGATATATTTTGGCTAATTCCGGACTGGTTCCAACAGTGAAAATCAGCAAGCAAAAGTAACGATAATGCTATTAAATTTTTGTAGGTACTGTAATTAATTTTCTTAATTTTCTAGCAGTTATGTAACAGCCAAACATAAACAGAGCCGATTTACGGAAACAAAAATAAATTCAACTTTAAAATAAAGAAGTCACAAGAATATTTATTTTCGTCATACAATGTTATGCTATGTGGGAAAGGGACAAGACATCCCCTCTTTATCTCTACCAATATCTTTACAAGCTTATATCTCTGAACTTAATAATCGAATTTTGATTATTAATTTAGTTTACGATTTTTATTTATTACATTGCATAATTAATTCACTAATCGTAATACTTTTAAATAATAAAAAGGCCCAATTATGAAGGCGCCATCGTAAATTTAATAGCAACGTAAAAAGTGTTCTTATATCGAATTCCTAAAGTGAAAAAGAAACAGAAATATTATAAATAGCTATTATAATTACAATGGCGCCTTCATAATTGAGCCACCAGTCAACTACCCTATTGTTTCAAAAGTAGTGAACGACAACATTTTTTTTTGAAACCATGCTGCAATGATCCTACTTAAATTATAAACGTTTGTGAGGATGGATGGATGGATGTTTGTTACTCTTTTACGCAAAAACTACTGAACGGATTGAGATGTTCGCAATAATATAGCTTATATATTAGCATAACACATTACACATTATACATTATAATGATATATTGCGTATGCGGGTGAAGCCGCGGGTAAAAACTAGTTCTCTATAAATTGTAAAACGAAAATTGCGAATCGGAACATCAGAACAAAAAAACATGCAAATGAATTCAGAACCTTGTCCTTTTTGGGAGTCGGTTAGTGATAGCCTAGTACCAACCTAGAATAGGTATCTACAATAAAATACACGCAAAATGGATAAAAATACTATAATTCTTCAGCGACAGCAAAAATAAGCATCAAGCAAAAAGTTAAAAGTTTAAAGTACCTACATAAAATTGTACGAGCAGTTGGTTTGAAAAAGAAAATCTTGAGACGTCTGGGTGAAGAGCGGAGACCATTATACCAAGCTCTGAACTTAAATCATACTGCAGTTACAGTGGGGCTGGTGCAGAAATGGTTTTTATGCGATTTTAGGCCTAGTAATTTAATATTTTTTGGCGAAGCATTTATTATTTTTTATACCACCTGCTCGACTATGATTATGACTTATATGTCGTAAATTCAACGTAAAACAAGTCATTATTCTCCTACCACAATCTCGAGGGCTATGGCAGGTCAATAATGTTGTATGAAACTCTCAAGGGAGTAAAGTGATTTAAATTTGGAACGTCTAATTCGTACGAAAATTTCTTAACTTAAGAACATTTAAGGACATCGTAAAGAGGTTTCACTTTGTAAAACCGAATAAAACCTCTTTACATTGCACGGCACGGGCATTGCAAGGAAGTTTTATTCGATTTTATAGATAGATTATAGATCTTTGGTGCCCGTATCAGTTCAATTTTTGTAGAATAAATCCTCTTTGCAATGCCCGTGTTAGGCCATAATCGTTGCCCTGATGCCGGGGCACTAGAATACGGCATCGGTATCCCCTGCCTGTAGTAAGAGCCTACTAAAAGGGGACCCCTGGGCTCGTGGGTGGTTAGAGTTAGGGCTCTGGCCATCCACTCAAGCGGGCCCGAGAAGGACAGCAGCGTCTGTGGCAACGCTGTCGTACAGGACCGCACAAGCCTGGTCTACTACCAGGCGAGTAGACACACGAAGTGCCGGGAGCACCGGTTCGTTCCTTTTGGAGATCCCGGGGCTCCCAAGAAGGCACATAGGCTGGCCACCGAGGGGGTTTTAGTGGGTACAATCCCACATAACCCGACTGCACTCCAAGGCGGTCGGGCACCTATGGAAGATTTTCCACTCGTAAAAAAAAAATGCTGGTCATAGTCTTATGTTCTTCACGTGGCATTTAGGTGCATTCTCTGTTTTATTACGGATTCGTGTACTTTTCTATGAAAATTCGTAGGTACATTCTAATTATTTTTATAAATTGTGAACAATACCGAATTGCCTAGAGTACCTACATTTAGTAAGTTTATGACGTATTAGTCATATTCCTGGGGTTTTATTTTCTTGCAGGAGATGAAAAGTAGAGTATGCACCACTAGAACCAAGGCTGGCTTCGTCTTGGGTGACTTGAACCCTTCGCTTCACTCAGTACTCCCTCGCTTAGCTTGGGAATCAACTTAAAACACCCTTGCTGCGCTCGAGAGTTAACAGTAGAGTCCCTCGCTACGCTCAGAGTCCAATATGTCGCCTGTGACGTAAGACACGACTTGGTTTTCCTGGTGCATAATCTACTATTACCTTTATTTGGGTGAACAGACCTGTCGGTAATTAAAAGATAGTGAAAAGAATTTTTCTCTTTGTTCTTACTGAAGCATGGCGATCATCAGATCTATAATATCAGAACTTTATAAAATTCTCTCTAGATTTTAGTATAGGTATAGCAAAACCACGTTTGCCGGGACAGCCAACATTCTTTTTTGGACCATCGTGTACGAAGGCAAGGTTTCAGTTTGAAAAACGGCGAGTTACGCAATCAAGTTTATCCTAGCTCCAATGTTAGTTAACTACTAACTTAACCACGCTACAGAGAATTAGTTCCGTAAGCTCACCTGGGCATTCAGGTTTAAAAAGTAAAGAACTAGGTAGTAGAGATTACCCAGCCGAGCAATAAAGATCAAAAACACAGAACACCAACACTGCAGAAGTAAATCTTCATACAAAATGTGTTGAAAGTAAGACAAAATAAATTAAAAGCAAAAAAATCTTTAAAAAAAGCTTTTATTTATTTGCTCTAAAAAGAAGAAAATACAATTTTCCTTTAAAATATTACCTATCAACTAATAACCTCATTATAAACAATTTATATAGATACTTCTACTCGATGCAAATGTTGCCGCCACTGTTTGGCCAATGTTATAGTATTATTCTAAACGAATGTAACGATTTTATAATTTTGTATAAATAAAATATAAAATGAACCACGACAACGTCACTTCGTTGAGGGTGACGAGGAGTAACACCCATGTCCATGTGAATCTTTCAAACAACATCATACGAAGCTTAAGGTCTGTGCTCTCGATGTTAGGTATCAGAAGTAAGCTCCATTATTCCACGTCGCGCTCGAGGGTGCAGCTCGGCTAGAATTTCATTTCGACACGGACTGCTCATGTCCCGATAGGTTTCCGGCCGGACACTGGAATATACCTAGACGATAAATACATAGGTATAAATAGGTATATAGAGATACTCTAATGCACAGGGCGTGAGCTCAAAGTAGGGTGAGTGGTCGATAGGTGATAACAGTTTAGACTGTTACTAAAGTACACGATACACAGGGGTAATACTCGTACCTACGTATCTCTGAAATCGGGTAGAGGAAATGACACAAAGTGAGAATACGACAACACATTCATAAATACGATAGCACGGCTATGACGTGTTGAAACGTTCTACGTAAGATATTACGGCTGAAAGATGACATCAATGCTAATTTATTATCCTTAGGCTTAGTTATGTCAGAGGCCATCAAGCGGCCTAAAAACTCTGACACCATGGCCAACCACCCGGCCTATACGAACTTACTTACTTTATCCTTAGGCTTGAAGATAAAAGAGATATTATTCAATTTCAATACTAAAAGCCGCATACTTGACTAATTGGAAAAAAAAGGAGAAAGATTAGGCCCTGAAATAAGCTGATGATGATGACTAAGCTCGATTCACTGTTCAGCCGCTCTTATCACTCAACGCAATCTTTTTCAGCTTCTGAATGAAAAGATTCCCATAGCCAGTAATAGTTCGATATTTACAGTCGGTATAAGTTTGCGCGTCGGCTGTCAATCGACCCTCGTGAAAACCGGACGACCGTCGATATCAGACGCGGGCCGTCCGGGGCCTGTCAGCTGTGCGCGCTCGCTTGATACTAATCGACTCACACGCCCCGCATCACCGTCACTAGATGGGATTGACCCTTCATCCAGCTGACCCTACATTAGCTCAGAATTTGGTACGATAACTACATCGTCTAATGATTTATAAATATCAAATAACCGGATTAATATATAGCGACTGCTCTTAAATAGTACAAAAACTAGAATTATCTAAGCTAGACGGTTTATTCACTAAATGCGCTCTCTTTTCCTGCTGATGGATGAAAAGGAATCTCTAAGAAAACGTCTTTCAGTTCATGGATGAATATAAATAAATAAATAAATATTCAGGGACATCTTACACACGGTCTCTGACCCCAAACTAAGCAAAGCTTGTGATATGGCTGCCAAAGACTGATATACTACATATACATATTTTTAAATACATACATATATAAATAGTAATTAAATAACACCCAGACACAGAGCAAACACCTATGTTTATCACATAAATACTTGCCCTGGGTGGCGATCGAACCCTTAATATCTTAGATGATAATTGTTTACTGTATAAGTGTGCGCGTCGGCTGTCAAACGACCTTCGTCGAAACCGGAGATCTGTCGAAACCGGACGACCGGGCGCAGCCCGTCCAATGCCTGTCAGCTGTGCGCGCTCGCTTGATACTAATCGGACTCACACGCCACACATCACCGTCACGACACGGGATTGACCCTTCTGCTGAGCTGATCCGGAGCTGACCCTACATTAGTTCAGGATTTAGAGCGAGACCTACATGTCCTACTTCCTATAGGTGATTAATAAATATGACAAAATCGAATTATTGGGCAGAAATGGCAGAATGTGCAATGAGCATGCTCGCTGGGCAGTATGTAATAGTAAAAATCAAAAAAGAGAATTCACAAACTACATAATCCTAAAGTTAATTCTAGTTTCGCCCGCCGTTTCGGAGACATTGTTAGAACTCATATTAATAATGTCGTAAACAAACACTGTAACATAAAAGAAAAAACTCTGTATGAAGCTAAAAAATCTATTCATAAATGTCTGTCTTCAATGAGTTATACAGAGACTGAGAATTTGTTAAAAATTATGACATAGTTAAGAAATAATATTCTTTAATTATAAGATGTAATGTATTCATATATTTTATTTATTTATAAGTATCAATACGTATATATTTAATTTATTACTCAAATGTACGATTTATTTAATTTTTATTTTTCGAAATATATCTAAGCATCCGTACTTTGTATCTATTAGTAGAAATTTAAACACAAAGAAAAAATGACAACATATTGAGGTTCCAATTCACTTGAAAAATCGTATTAGATTTCCGCGACACAGGCTTAGCCTAGTGCGGATTCGCGGTACTAAGTTTTGTTTGTATTAAACTGTCATAAGCATAGGTAATACAATGGTTTTGATTAAATGTAGCATGTGTGTAATTTTTTCCTATGTTTGTGTTAGTAAAAATATTTTCATTTTCATTTTCAAAGGTATGGTTAAATTGGAGAAAACAAACTAGTGGGTTTCAATTGCTTTATTCGATGTTGCATGCTGTTGACTACAAATGTTTATCTTAGTGGTGGCGGTAAAAAACGTGTAGGTACAATTCAAATTCTTTAACTATTGGAGTTTGTGCACAGATGTTTACAAATGTGGCGAAAAATGTTTCTGGTGGAACTGTATCAATTTGCCTGGCTTCGCATATCTCCGCTCGTCTCTACTTCGGTAGTCCGGGCTTTAACTCAGGATTTAGAACGAGACCTACATCCTCTAGGTAATTCATAAATATGGAAAAACCGGATTACCGGATTGCGACCGCTCATAAACATTCTTCATAAAATGCAAATAGAGATATACCGGTCGTATTTCACGCAATTTGACAACAATTTTACAGGGACACAGTTTTTGTTTTATCTGGGATCGTAAATGACAATTTGGGTTATACAATTTATACATGTCCAATTAAATTGCGGGCGCGCGTGGGGATATGAATTTGATTTCGGTGGATATATTGAAATAGTTTGCGGTTTGTAACTGCCGAAATTGTTGTGATGTCGTTGTGAATTGATGATCGCTGTAGGTAATAGACATTATTCAATTGAGTATGTACAAATAAAGCGTTTCGATTTTACGACTTTCATGACGTGCTGTTGTAAAACTCTCTAGAGTTTGTTTCTCGCAAATAACAATGTATTTGTTCAGACCAAATAAAATAATCAAGACAGAACGTCGCGTCGTGAACAGACAAGTGAGGCCAGTTTCTTAAATATGTGGTGAGTGCGTCGGTTTTGCGCCACCATAGTTAGACTGACGAGCCAAGGCGTAGTTTCGTTGTACGTGTTTGTGTGTGTAATTGTGTCTGTATACGGTGAGTCGTAGTTTTGCCGGCCTCCATCCATCATCATCCATCCATCAGCCAAAGGACGTCCAAAGCTGGACATAGGCCTCTGAAATTAAAAAATTTGAATGACAAAAGAAATCCAAAATATATGTAGGACCCGTGTACCAAGTTACGTTAAGGTTCGTTGAAAAATGTGACTTGTGGAGGAGAATAATGCCGGTTGCATACCAAGAGCTAAGCACAGTTAGTTAAGCGTAGCTCGCATAGCTGACTCAGTTTTTCATAGATTGTGCATAGCTCGCAGTCTGCACAGATCTATGGAAAACTATTTCAGCTATGCGAGATCACCCCGAACTAACTTAGCTTAGCTGTTAGTCGAGTAAATTGTCGAGTCAAAACTGAGACTCTCTCTGATTTCGTTCGGTAAGTCAAAAAAAAAACTGTTGCACTATTTTTGAGCGACGAACCACCGGAGGAGGTGTACAATTCGATGCGTATATATATTTTTTAATGTATAACCACGCATAACTTTTTACATAGTAGTCCGATTTCAATAATTCTTTATTTATTGGAAAGAATATACTTCAAAATTGGTCCCATTAAAATTTTTATCGAAATCGGCTCAGCCATTTTTAATAAATCAACAATAATGTGAAAAATGCTACATCGATCCGTGCGAAATATTCGCGAATTCTGTACACGGGTGAAGTCGGTCATGCTAATTTTTGCAAAAAATAATCTTGTAATTGTTAGTTCTATAATAAAAGTGTCAGCTACGTATTAATATCTAGAGTTGTTTCGTAGTTTGCATTACGATATTGAACACTCGAAAGTCAAGTTGGCTGAGAAACCTATATAGTCAGTAAACTATAAGTATGTAGCAGGTACTCGACCTACATCTGCTGAGTTGTCTGAAACTTTATTTGCCAGAAATGCAACGAAAGCAGAGGTGGAGCAAACATTTTGTAATGCTTTTCAATTTTGTATTTTTGAAATAAGCGCTTATTGGAAACTGGAATTGTGTTGTGGTTACAATTTCAATTGCATCTACGACTCGTGATCTGTCTACAATAAATGTATGGTCAGAATGTAGAAATACAATAGGATATTTGACTAGTTTTTGGAAATCGTTTTAAATTATTCGTTAGTACATACTAAGCACACTACATTTATATTTCCGAGAGATCTACTGTATTAACAATGAAAATCAGTGTTAAAGAATAGATATTCAAGATCCTACCAAAAACCACATTCTGTAATGGCGCTGGTCTTTGACGTCACTCACGAGTAAATAACGTTAGTTAATACTGGTAGTATAGTACTAGTTCACATCTAAAAATTTACAAAAAATACTTTAAAAGTAACTTACAGATCCAATAATATTACTCCGAAATCACAAAACACAAATTACACAAACAACAGTCAATCGAGAAATTCTTGTTTACCAGCACGTGACGTCACCAGAGTTGCCGCCCTTCTTAGAGCGTTTACGTCACAGATAAAATATCAAAAAAATATCGTATTTTATTTCGTTCGATTTGCAAAAATTAGACATATTTTAGTTTAAATAAAGAGAAAAATGTCTTTTTCAGGCTATTATCTGTAAGGATTACCAAAATTAATAGAATATTTTCAATGTTGTCAAATAGCCTATTGCTAACAAATGAAATACGACCAAGGAAATACGACTTAACACATATAATTATTTTTCGCAAAAATTGGCAAAACCGACTTCTTTTTACAAAATTCAACTAGTTCACTAGAATTGAAGTATACAATTTTTGCATTATTGTTGATTTTTCAAAAACGGCTCAGCCGATTTTGATTAATCAAAATGAAACTACCGCAGGAGTATTCCCTTTCGAATTATAAAAAAATATTATTCGATTCGGTTCATAATTGGCGAAAATATCAAGGAACATTCACAAAAAAAAATTACATACAAAAATAAACATTTCGTCTGTGACCTTCATATACATTATATATATATTCTCGGGAATAAAAATAAGTACTTGTTAATCATGTGACAAAACAAGCAAAACATACAATTGAAACGTTATGTTTTATAATTAACAAACCAGCATTTTAAATTATGCCAGGAATTGCTTTGTTAACAACGATAACTCGACATAAATGACATACCTAAACTACTGCTCAAGAGTTACATAGGCGTCACGCAATTCGGTGGACAATAAATGATTGCTAAACACCGAATCTACTTTGCAAAATCCATCGGTCCATACAGAGGTTTAGTTCATTCACGTGATTACGTCAGAAGTGACGCGTCACGTGACCTGTCACTACATTAGGCTTGGCGTCCCAGTCCCACGTGACGCGTCGGAGCGTCCCTAATTCACGTTTCCTCTCGCTATTTTAATTTTCGAAAGCTTCCTGTTTTTGTGTTATGATACTGTGGAGACTATAATAACACTCAATGATATTCTATATACCCGAGATAGGCTAATATGTTGGTATTTAAACAAAAAAAAAAATACGCTCTCATAATGATTTTTGTTTTAATCATTTAATCCTTTATTTAAATTTAAAGCGTAAAAGTTTATATTCTACCCTCGTATACATTTTTCTGCATGCTAAGTCATGGCAGTCTTGATACAATTGGTAAAATTTATTGTTTCTACAAAGACCGTGGATTTCAGACAAGACGTTCTTACAGTAGCCCGACATGTACACGGTCGGTAACTGCGTTCTGTGGTCTGGCTCAGTTTGGAAAATCTAGTGGTATCATTTTGATTGAAAGGCGAGCTTCTTAATCATCAAAAATAAATAAAGTAGTAGTTATACTTCTAATAAGAAACTAGCTTTTGCCTGCGGCTTCGCCCGCGTGGTTTTTAATTTCGTGCTATCTCATGGAAAATTTTTATTTTTCCGAGATCAAAAGTAGCTATGTCACTTTTCGTCTTCCAAACTATGCCCATGCTAATAATCAAGTCATTCCGTTGCTCCGTTGCTGCGTGAAAGAGGAACAAACCACTAAACCAACAAACACACTTTCCGATTTTTAATATTTAGTAAGAAAGTAAGGATAACGATTTATACGCTAGTAACTTATCGTATTCATAGCGTTTTACTTCTAAGTATAACGCATCTCTATACACTTTATTTAATATCATTTGATAACACCCACTAAGCGTTCCCAGAATACCCGAGCTCAATATTAATCACACGGATGGTTATGATGACAGGGACTGATGTTTTGATTGATAAATAGCCGATCAATATTTCGTAACAACCTTACCTACATCAAGATTGCTTTCAATTTGGATTATCTCTAGAACTATGGTCTGTAGATAATTCCATTGCTTTTTGTGTAGCTGATTGTATTTTGTTGTAGTTAATAGACATGGTATCTATTAAAAAAATATGAGTCTGTTTTATATTAATTTATTGACATCTAACAAAAAATATAAATATAAATTAGTCATTTAAGACTATCTAAGCTCTAAGTCTGACTGTGTCCACAGCAACTGTCTTATTGTACTGTACTCTTAAATCATTGGACCAACATCAGTGCGGTATGGATGCTGGATATTTTGTTAGAATAGTGATCTAATCGATTAGTTGTTTGTTACCTAGATTTTTAAGCTTTTTATACGACAAAAAAGGCTTCCTCCAGAAGTTTAACGTAAAATACCTCGGCGTTTTAAATGAGAATTGTTGCGCAATTTTAAACGTTACCCATTGAATTTGCAAATGTGTTGTTTTTATTTTGCGAGATAATTTCCATAACATGAAAGGGTCCGCGAAATTAACCCCTGTTCAGTCTTAAAGCAAACACATTACCGTTCTTTCGGTTGAAATTTCGACAATTTTAAACCTTTGAAAGTCACGGGTGCGTGACGTGATTAATTCTGTTGAGTGAGGTCGCTACGGTCGCTCCGCTGTTATAGGTAGTCCTCAGATAACTTTGGAAAGAAGCGCAAGGAGGGTTTTTAAAAGGCTTGTGTTTAAACGCCTACCAGAAATGCTCTTATTATGCTTCGAACAAATTCTAAATTCCTGCTAAAATAGATTGATGCTCACCAAATTGTGTTTCCTAAATTATTAAAGAAGTAAAAGCTATTTTTAATGCCATAGAACTGTTCAAATGTCGACAAAATTAATTTTAGACCAATATTGGACCAAATGTTTTGTATTATCACTAACCTACTGAAATGTTACAGTTACAGTGAAACTATTCTATCCATTTTGGCAAGCATTATATTTTGTTTCGTACTTATTTGGTACTGGTCGAGAAATAGTTAATTTTGCTTAGCATTTAAATTGTTCCCTTTTTAAAATGTAAACCATTCATGCATCAGCCGTAGGACGTCCATTACTGGACATATGCCTCCCGGATTTCCAATATAGTTGCTTGGCAGCAGCCTGCATCCAGTACGATTCTGTTGTGTTAATTATATCGCCAGTCCACGTAGTCGGTGGACGTCCTACGCTGCGCTTGCAAGTACGTGGTCTCTATTAGGAAACCTTACGACCCCATCGGCCATCATTTTAACAGATCAGAAGAAATAAGTAGATGCCCCAAACAGGTAGTAGGAAGTACCTCACACTCGGATCTCATTTCTGAGTATAAAATAGCGATCTTTAAGTTTAATTAGAATTATGCCCAGTGCTGGATTAAGCAATCGAAGGGAATTAGCAAATGCTATCGATGGGCTTTTGATCTGCTAAATACGTTAAGTATAATTGGGAAACATTACCCTACATAGCATGTTACTCACTAGAACGCACAAACAAAATAGTCAAGATAACAAGTTTCATTTAATACAATTATAGATATAAGTAAGACGTAAGTCAAGTGAGACATCAGATATGATAATGTTTTGATACTCATTGTTGAACATATAGTAATACTAGCTGACCCGGCCACGCGTTGCTGTGGCTAAATAAATTAAAATTGCGACTATAATTTGAGATTTAAACTATCCTATCTCTCAAGTTGGATCGAACTGCACATGGTGTGCGAATTTTATTATAATCGGTTAAGTGGTTTAGGAGTCCATTGAGGACAAACATTGTGACACGAGATTTATATATATTAAGATAGTAAATAAGGGGACATCTTACACACGGTCTCTGATCCCAAACTGAGCAAAGCTTGTGATATGGCTGCCAGAGACTGATATAATACATATACATATTTTTAAATACGTATTTATATAGATGAAACCTAAATAACACCCAGACTCAGAGCAAACACTTATGTTCATCACATAAATATTTGCCCTGGGGGGAATCGAACCCACGCCTCTTTGACCCAGCAGTCAGGGTCACAAACCACTGAGCCACCAAGGCAGTCAACAAATCGACAATGATAATAATATCGACAAATAAATTTTCATATATGAACTTGTTCGCGTGAGGTGTAAAATGTACTTGTCCAAAAATATGTAAACGCTGCGTCTGCTGGCAAAATGACTCTCAGGGTGGTCCTTACGGATCGGTGTGACCCCAGGGCCCCTAATTGAATCCTCCTGTTGCGGCCCTGGCATTATTAAGACGTAATTATGTGACCTGTAGCATAGCCTGATTGTTCTTGAATATTTGTCAGAGTTTGTAACAGATTTGGGGGAGGACTTAAATTTTGACAGGCTTAGTTACGAGTTCGGAATTACTTTGTGATTTAAGTTTGAAATTAATAGTGATAAATTGGTTTACGAGTTTGTCATTGTTCTAGATTTTGGAGTTATAACTTAGTTTATTTTTATTTTGTAACTATTTCATTAATCATAATTTGAGGCGACTAAATTAAAGGACAAATTACAATACTATTAGCAAATCTCTTGATTTCAACAAATCTTAAATAACATTTCATAAACTATAATAACTATTAAAATTAACCTACCTACTCAAACACAACTTTTATTTACATTTATACAAGGCTTTGAGAGTAAAGTTAAAAAAAATATAAATAACAAACAATAATATAAAATAAAATATATATACAATTATACATATACCTACCTACCTAGGAAATTATTCAAATAACCCGCCCCTCATCGTTCCTGGTGCAAAGGTGCCCATAAGGCTTGCTGCATTGCCGCGTTGGAAGGCGATGGACATTCTTAGTACCAGAAACGAGGTAGAACGGGAGTCACGTCCTCTTGCCCGAATCCCAATTTCAAAAATTAATAATTTGGCCTCAGCGCCCCAGCTAGCCATGGTTTATAAGCTAAAACTAAAGTACTATTATCAAAACACTACTACTTTATATGCTAAACTACCTACACTACTACTACTACATAAAAAGCAAGTCGATAGATAGTACATTGAACCGATTAACTCACTCGTGCCACTTAAGATGGATTTACTGAGTCGCGTGCGAAATTAAAACATTTTTGGGTTTTTTAGCATTTACGAGTACAGATAAAAAAATATTTGAATTTCGCGCTCTGACCGAGACTATTAGCCTTAACCTTTTCACAGTTTCTTATAAATATGGCAAAATAATTACTTACTAAAGATAATGAAACTGTTATATTCGGAGATTTAGATAAGCATACATGATCAAAGTAAATTATAATAAAGAAAAATAACAAGTAATCTCATTAATATTGCAAATTATAATTTCCACACGCTGTTGACCTATACTGGTTAACCAAAATAGTTAACTTCAACAACATTCATTTCAAAACCAGTCATACTATTATAGCCATATTTTATGCCCAAATTAACTCATTCCATAAACATTATTTTCATATTATGCAGTCCAATGAAATCAAAATGAAAATTCGCTTTTCAAATAAAAATAAATAAAATTTAAATTTGCTTTCAGCAATAAATCATTTCATAAGTTCGCAATGTTATTATAAGGTCTTACAAAAGTTTATGTTGCACGGGCGGAGGTAACCGCAGTGCCAACTCCACAGCCACAATTAACCTGCTGAATGCCGCAAGTTGCCTGTATTTAGACATTTTAGAGGTAAAACACAAGTTTCTCAAAACTACTGCACGTATTTGTAGGTTTACTACTTTTTGTTGCGTTCGAAACTGGAGTTTCGCAACTGGTTTTGATCTAGGAATTATGTTTAGTGGTGTTGAATACAAAATGTCGTAGAATTGATTTCTAATTATTCTATAAGAAAGATACAGAAGATGCATATAATCTATAAATATGTTGATATGATTATAACAGACAGCTCAAAAATACTTTTGGGCCATTTAATTCATAGATTTGCGTTTATAGCTTAAATAGTTTTATCTATTTCTAACGTTCTGAATGCCGCAAGCTGCCTCTACTTGTATTTAAACATTTTAGAGGTAACACACAAATTTTTGAAAATACTGCACGTATTTATAGTTTTACCACTTTATGTTGCATTCGGAGCTGGAGGTTCGTAACTGGTTTCGATGTTGGAAATATTTACACATTGTTTTGTAAATATTTTTTCCGTCAAGACGGGTTTAGTAAATAAGCTATAAATAAAACTTTCTGGAGTGCATGCTACAGATTAAGTGATCATGTTGTGCAAAATTAATGAATAAATAATTTGACGTGATTATCACAGCATGAAAAGATTTTGATTTACAATTAATTTTTGATGTATTGGTGCACATAATATTAATTTCTAGGTACTCGTAGATTAGTGAAACTACTTCAAAAGGATGACAATGGTTTACATCCGTTGAGAAATCTTTTCTCTTAATGTATTGGGAAGTAGCGTAGTGTCTACCAATATAGCATTATTAGCTACATATATTCTACGTAGTAAGTGAGTTTTAACCTCGTGGTAACAGTCTGGCTTGCGTCCAATCGGAGTTCCGAGTTGCGGCTAATGAAACGTCGGTAATGTGGCCGCCGCCGAGGAAGTCGCAGCATACTGGTGCTGCTGTTCGCCAATAGAACGCTTTTACTGATATTACTTGTCTTGAAACAGTGCGGAAACTTGTAAGAAAGACGTAACTAGATTGGGTAACTAGCAACGTTTAGTTGTAGTGCCGTAGTGTGTAAAATGCTCGCCATAGTATTATGAAATCATGAATCAAGTCCCGGTCTCGTGCCAATGTCTTTATTGTAATTTTCTGTACGGATTTTCACACCATTTCCAGAGAAATGTAAGCAATAGAATAGTTCATTAAAAGCAGGCCAACTTACGCTAATCGTTAAAAAGCTGTTACAATCGTTATGAATTGTATAAACATCGTTACGCGTGTACTTTTTACATGTATTTTTTGGACGGTAGGTACCTACGTCGCTAAGTTTTGATGTCAGAGTGTTATGCAAAACCAACCAATTGGCATGCTACACATAACAGTGTGTGATTGCAGATTTGTAAGCATATTGTCTAATGACAAACGTGACTCTGTAAAACCAAGACTTGATTACAGAACTATCAATCTCCGAACATCCTAAAATTGAAGAGCTTTTCGCTTCCGAAACTCCCAGCCACGCAATTAACAAGCGCTTTTTAAACTCTTCAAGATTGTAGTAGTTCGGGGCCCCAATTTGACGGCATTCTCCGAAGTCACCGCCCGACCTAAACCGATTACAGAGCCGCAAACTCCGCGAAGAGATTGTAAGTAGGAGTCACTAATTCCCCGCTTGGCTTCCTTCTGAACTTCAGAAGCACCTGACTGAATTTTAAACACTCAAACTTCTGCCCCGTACTAGATAAATCAGAAAATGAACGACCAAATATGCAAATTATCTATCAGTTGTTAGTTGGTTAAAATAATGTTGTATTCGTGTCGAGTAGTTTCGAATTAAATCGCGATTTACGAACTGTTTAAAGTTTCATATCGCAGTTGTAAACGTATTATGTAGGTTATGAAGTTTGATGTGGAGTTTATTGGTGATGAAATTTGCGTATTTATTTGGTAATTTCAGTAATAACGTTCAAATCAAAAGTTATCGGAGTAAAATGGATGTAATTAATGTTTGATTATGCAGTTTAAATTACATATATGTAACAGTATTTTAAACGAAGTTTTGAGCTTGGTAGTAGATGGATTAAATTAAGGCAAAGATTGATAGATTATTGGCGACTTCTAGCCATGTCAGATACCTTCAAACGGCTTAAATACTCTGCAAACAGGGCTAGCCACCCAGCCCATACGAACTTACATTACTGGCATCTATTTATTTCACTTCGATATCTACTAAAGATGGAATCAATACTCCCAAGAGTCAAAGGTACCTTCGACTCTTAGGACTATATTCGTGACAGCAACAGTATCAAAGTCGGCTTACATCCAACGTAACCCTGCGGTCTTGATGAGATCATCTGTCAACCTCGTAGGTGAACGTCCTGGATTGCGTTTAATGGTTCGTGGTCGGTATTTCGGTTAAAAAACAAAAAAATGTTTCGCATAATCGTGCGTGCATTCAAAACACTTGCACACTGCATTTTTTCCTCTCGTCGAGGAAACAAAGTAGATACCTATTGACATTGGCAACTGATATTAAAAGTGAATAAAATGACTTAATCCCTATCCCATGCTAGGGGTGCAGCAGTGGTAAAGTACTCGTAACTAATCCAGGCTCAGCTCTTCATAGCGAAGTGAATATCTGCGCCCTTTGGCACACAATGGCGTGGCACCCGCGCGCGGCTCACACCGGCTCAGGCCGGTAAATTGCGTTAAGCTGACGCTGCGGCCCGCCGATAGAGGCTGCACTTTACATCCGACATTCATGCCATAAAAACTGAGTCATGAGTGACAAATGTGGATGAATAATTGGCCCAACTATTGCTTGAAAAGAGTTGTTGGAAAATATGTACGAAGCTTAGGCCTAGCCTTGTACAATATCTACTTACGTTTGAACTCTTTGGTTATATTTTATGTAATATTCAAAAATTTAAGACGAATTAATATTTTCGGATATCATGCTATTATTATGTGTGTAAAATTATTTTAAAATTAATCATTACTTGTATTGACCACATTTTAAAATTAGAATCGTGTACGTTCAAAGTCGGTCCATCGTAAAACTTAATTCTCAAATCTCAATCGTTTACTAAAAAGGGACATACGCAATAATAAAATGCAAAGAGTGTTTTAGTTTGAGATTTTTTAATTAATGCCTAAATCCAAACGAATCACCAAAAGACATTTAGAATCATTAAAGTCATTTAAATTTCGAATAAAATCACCATTATTAATTAATCCAGCATCACTCAATTTAAATTACGTGTCAAAAGACTTAAAGCTTTTGCAATCAACCTTCATTAGGGCATATTCTAATGGATGTTATGTTACATAGAATAATAAATCAGTAAGGATACTCTGCAAAATCATGCTTGTAATTAAAACGCTGATGTTACGACGTCGTCTTCGCAAATGAGTTTAGGTTTAGGACACACCAACGCGAGCATATTCACGTAAGGGGCACCCACTGCAGCCACAAAACGCCAATACCGCGCCGCCGACTGCCGTTTTCATAGATTTTATGTCAAATCACAGAGCACATTACATTTCAACCCGTGATCTTAGTGGTCGCTAGTGACTAAGAGTACTTGTGCTTTACCGCTGTGAGTAGAGTCATTAAGCCGCCTGGGAAATGGAAATGGAAATGGAAAAATAACTTAGCTATCAAAATACCTATTTGTACCATAGAAAATTACAGCTACCGTTAATTGAGTCGCTGGCGACAGTGCGTAAGTGCAGAAAGTGTTTAGACGTGTGTAGACTCTACAAGTCATAAAAAACCATTTAGCGGTGGCATTTTGCTCTATTCATTTGACTGCCTCAGTGGCTCAGTGGTTAGTGACCCTAACTTCTGGATCAAAGAGGCGTGGGTTGGATCCCCACCCAGGGCAAATATTTATGTGATGAACATAAGTGTTTGCTCTGTGTCTGGGTTTAATTTAGTTACTATCAATATAAGTATTTATTTAAAAATAAGTATATGTAGTATATCAGTCTCTGGTAGCCATATCACAAGCTTTGCTTAGTTCGGGGTCAGAGACCGTGTGTAAGATGTCCCAAAATATTTATTTATTCACAAGCGTCCGTCAACAAAGGCACGCGCATTCCTTAAAGAATAAATCGAAAATCAGAGAAACCGCAAACCGTATTTATTGGCCGAATAATTTTTAGTGCTATTTGGTACACGTGTTACAAGTGTTCATAATTTTACAACGTATACGCCTAAAACCAATGACCATAATTGTCACCATCGTATGAATGTCGTCGCTTTGGTTTGTCCGGAGCTTTTCACTCCAATACTTAGCTTCGTAAAAGCTAGGCATATTTCAGAAACTTTTCTGTTTATCCAGTGCGAACAAATTTACATAAGTTATCGCCTAAATATTGCGGATAAACTGTCACATTTCAATTTATTTACAGATCTGAGCTAGACTAAGTTCTAATTTACTAACCTACTTTATAGAGATGTGCTATTTTATCCAGCTCCGCAATTAAACTGTAGTGTAGGCAATTAGCCTAAATATACGTTCTATACGGTTGTATGGACAATTTCTACGAAGCTGAAAATGGTTTCGTGTTTATTGCAAAGTCAATATCGAGTAACTTAAATTGATTATTTGTTAAAACATTCCCAAATATCTTAAACAAAATCTAGCTGCATAAATCGTTGCAAGTTGAAATTCTCCGTTCCTTTTTAGTAGAATATCCACAGCATAGTTTATTAACATATTTATGATTCTAATAAGTTTAAAGAATAATTTATTAACCTTTTACAGACGTGTAAACCATTGTACACACAATAACAGCAAAACGCCATTCACTTTTATTTTAAAGCGGTCAGGTCACACTGGCGAGACTCATTCGATTATCCCAGACGAAAATGGAATAATAGAAAACTTTTAGGCTAAGTTATGCGACCGGGGCAATGGATCGGGCACATGTGTACCCTGCCTAATGCCCTAATGTAATGGATGGCACGACCCGAAGCGGGCAAGAATTAAACAGCGCCCTGTAATGTGTACAAGGCTGCATGTATCGCCAGAGAGAATTAGACTGGGTTCATTTGTTATGTGAGAAGATTGTTTAGTATACCTGGTTAATTAGTTCTAGATACATTTATTGCATTTCTTTACATACTAGCTAAACTAGAAACAATATATTCTCGGATATATTATTGTTCTCATCATTATGACACACTGTTACTACCAGCCACGAAACCAAAAATATAACAATGAAATCTAAAATTAGTCTTAAATAATTAAAAGCTTTTCTAAAACAAAAATCGGTTGTTCTTGTTCAGTCTAGATCATTTAAGCTCGAAGAAATCCAATTTAACGTCGGCGAAAGGCATAGCTATAGCAGTTTTGTTAAAATTATGTGATTTTAAATAATTTGTTATCAACGCTCAGTCAATATCCGTGTGAACGACATAAAATTTACCGATTGCATTGTCTACAACATCTAAGTCTATGTCCTGATCTTTATTTGAATTAAACTATGAGGGGTCACGTAAACATCAAAGTTTCTCTATCTCGTTTACTTGATGAAAAACGCCCACTTCATTTTGCGAAACAAAACACTTTGCCTAGCAACTGTACCAGCCTTTTTAATAGTCCACTGCAGGACGTAGGCCTACCCACAAAGGGTGAACAACTATTTATGAAAAATACTGAACATTATCATATTATATCTTCTTTGACATTATCCTAAAAAATGTTACATACTTGTTTAGATTCTCGTTACACTACATACAGGGTGTATGGGCCTATGGGCCTTATAAGTAAGCTCCAAGTAGCCCAACGAGCTATGGAGAGGGCTATGTTCGGAGTCTCTCTGTGAGATCGAATCAGGAATGAGAAGATCTGTAGAAGAACCAAAGTTACCGACATAGCCCAACAGATCGGCAAGTTAAAATGGCAATGGGCAGGGCACGCGGAAAACTGATGACCGATGGGGTCGAAAAGTTCTTGAGTGGAGACCACATACCGGCAAGCGCAGCATAGGACGTCCACCTACAAGGTGGACGGATGACCTTATAAAGACCGCAGGATCGCGCTGGATGCAAGCCGCTTCTAACCGGTCTTATTGGAGATCCATAGGGGAGGCCTATGTCCAGCAGTGGACTTCTTATGCTGATGGATAGATGGATGACATACAGGGTTATCTAGAACTGGTGTACTAAGCCGAAAGAGGGTGATTACGAAAAGAAAAGTGAAATAGTATCATTACGAAGAACTTTTACTAAGGGTCCAAATTAAAATTTGAGATAAAATTTTGCTGTTTCATACATTTTGCCAAATCCGGGTTGCAATTTTGTATGGAACAGCTGGTTTTTTTCTAGAATTTTGAATTGGCCCCATAGTATAGGTTGTTCGTAATGATGGTCTTAATTACCCCTTTTTGGCTTCGTCCAGGGTAAGCAGATACCCCTGTATATGATTTTCCAAATCCACCTTTTTTTTTGTGTCCACAGAATTCTTAGTAATTTGTGTGTTTGTGGAAATAGGTATATGATTATCTTATCTGTTAGTGGAGTGTAGGAGAGTAGTCTTCAAATTTTCATCATTGGGATCCTGCCTGCTTTCCTGTTTCCTAAGAGATTTAATCTGAAGCTTTTCAAAGTCAGATTGAATTATACGTATTTTCTACAACGTCGCTTAGGCGAGTTAGTTTGTTGATTTATTATTATTTCTTTGGTATTTCTATCTTGTCACATCGCCATTATGTAACAAAAAAAAAACAAAAGTTTAACTGTTTCTTTCCCTACTAAGCCAGACATCCTCCCACGTAACAAATTATTCTTCTCTGATTATGTTATCTTTACGTACTCCTAACTAGAAATAGCTGCTTACCAGACTGGAAGAGTAATCCCTAACTTAATTTGGTTTTGCTGTAGTCAATGATATATTACACAAACAGGGTTATGGAAATAAAATAACGCTGGATTTCGGTTAGTTTGTTATGAGGTATCTGTGTTTTGTACTACATGATAATAATTATTATTATTTGTTCACGTTATAAGCCATGGTGGTCTAGTGGTAATGATACTGGCCTTACGATCGTGAAGTCGCGGGTTCAAATCCCGGTCCCGTACCAATGAATTCTTTGGAATTTATGTACGCAATTTCACACCACTGGCTTTTCGGTGAAGGAAAACATCGTGAGGCAACCTGCATACGGCCGTCGAAGAATTTCTATGGCGTATATGAATCCACGAACCCGCACTGAGCCAGCGTGGTGGATATGGCCCAATCACCCCTCGTGGGTAGGCCTACGTCCTGTAGTGGACTATTAAAAAAGGCTGGTACAGTACAGTACAGTTCACGTTCACTGCTGGACTTGGGATGGGACGTCCTATATCAATTCCTAATAATACATGTCTAGCGTGTTCCTCGGATCTTGTTTAGATCATCAGTCTACCTTGCCGGTGGACGTCCTACGCTATGCTTGCTGGTACGTGTAACTTTTGCGTCAAAGAATCGACAAATACATTGTTCGTGTAAAATCCTTTTTAATACTTATGTGAAATATAATATTTTTTGACGCCTTTGTACCTACTTGCAACTATTCACAGTCCATCATATACATGTACCCATCCTTATGGTTGTAGAATTTTTCACTATAACTAACTACTACCTACCAATGTCTGCATGCTGAATTTTGGACCGCATGATTACTAAGTAACAAATAAAATCATTTTTGCAGATGATAAGACTTATCAGATGATAATTATGTAAAAACGGGCTGTTCGCGCAATTTTCGGAGTGAAGGACGATGTCTCATGCGTTGAGCTCTTCAGAGAGCTTCGTATCCTCCCGATACCATGTGAACTTATCCTACAGATTGCCCTGTTTACGCCACCTAGACATCTTCCAGAAGAAAGGAACGTACTCGAGGTTTGCTTTGACGAGCAACGTCAGAAGGATAAGGATAAGGTTATAGTGATACCGACTCATAGGTTATCACGCTCAGAGAAATCAGTGTATATTGGGGATAATAGGATAACTGACGTGCGTAGTGCATCTTCCACCGTGTCTTTTAAAAATAAACTTAAGTCGTGGCTTAGTGAACAATTGTTTTACGACATTGATGACTTCTAAGATTATCAGAATCAGTATAATACTTAGTATCATTATTATGTATTTTTATTTTAATGTATTTTGATTTTGACATTGGATAATTTTGACCTGGTTTCCATTACTAGTTATTTTTTTTTCAACTTGACATGTAATAATGAAAATTACTAATAAATGAATTGTATTTGTAACACTTTATTGCTTACAATTTGCACAAAAAGAGGACTTAACGTTAAATAGCATTAACTGGCAGTTAACCTATAGGTAGAAGACATTGGGATGTAGTCATAAATAAACAAACAAAGATATATATTAACTAGAATCAACACAAATCAAATCTAAAAAAATACTTTATACCAAATAATAATACAATTTCATTTTAAATAAAATACACAATGATGATAAGCGACGATAAACACAACCGCGTACTTATTTTAAATTAAAAATCATTTAAAATGATCTCTAACTTGTTGCTAAAATAAAATGATCTGTTTGTAACACCTAGTCTAACTGCTCTACGAGAGCTAAACAGTCTTAACTTGCAATTAAAATCGTAACAGCCTCTCAGAATAACAAATTTATTCCTACAACTAGCTAAAATACAAACTAAAATTTTCTCCCAAAAGCTAAGACTTTTGTTTGTATAATTCGATAGTGGCTCCGTTATCACACTTTGTAGATTAGTTAGTCTTTCTGTAAACAACTCTCAAAAGTGTCGTTCACGATAGTCACTGTAATAAAATCACGAACTTGTCTACAATGAAACCGGAGTACTTTAAAAAGAACAGTTGAGGTCACCGCTTACTACATAGCATCGGCATCAAAACACTGTGCACCCGGCGGGGAAGAAGTGGCCGTAAAAGGGATGATTCGTTAAACCAATCAATATCCGCTTTGAGTTTAGTTACACACAAGTTCACCATTTCACGTCTGAACACTGTTTATTTACAAACTAACAAAAATTTAAAGCGTTAAATTGTACATCTTTGTATCCGTTCACGATATATCGATAGTTTATAATTTAACTCAAGAGATTGAAAATAAACGGTTCTTACAATAAACCGGTGACATATATAACACGTTATGTCTAGTTAGTTTTATTGAATATGTAAATTATGAAATTGATGATTTCCTAAAAAGTATTTGCGATTTGGATCCACGTTCCTCGTAAAACTTATATGAAATAATACATTTAAGCGTTTACACCAATCATAATAGAACATCATAATATAAAGGGGCTTAACAAGTGTTGGTATAACTAGTATGAGTAGATTTATAATATGAAAACATTAAAATTTAGGTGAAGTTTAAATTAGGATGAATAATTGTTTCATATCTTAGACATGATTTTTATTTTTTTTGTTGTATCTAATCTTTCTACAAACATATAAAACCACATTGATTTATTGTCCTCAATATTGTCCCAAGTATCGCAAGATACTATTTTCTGATATAAGAAATATTATGGTGCAACTATGATAGTGCTGCCCTAGGTTAGTAAACGACAGCTTTAAAAAGTAAAGTTTAAAGCGCGAAGACACCGGCTGCCGACACTACGTGAGAATCTCTATAAAATAGTCACGTTTAACGGCAAAACTCCGCCGTTACGATCTTAAATTTTTTTGCGGCATAGATCGTAATAAAAAGGATCCTAATGTCTTTGTTGTAGACGTGCTACGGCGTAGCTCACGTGCTTCGTAGACGTGCTACGATGTAGTCGCACTACGCCGTAGACGTGCTACGGTGTAGAAGTGCTACGTTAGGCGGATTTTATGATTAAAGTTAGTTACGAGCGGACGATAAGAAGCTGATATAAATTGTGAGATTTTTGTAGTACTTTGAGGTCTCGACAAGGAAATGGTTTTCGAATAGACAGTCTTTCAAAACACGGGATAAAATAATACAAGATTGTTTTATCTTTCTTGTTTTTCTTTACTGGATAACTCTTACAATATTACCAAATAAAAAGATTAGTGACCTAGATGTGACCTTAGTCAGTTTATTTATAAATACACGGTAAATATAATTGTCTCTATAATTATAAATTATTTATTTTCTCTAGTAAAATTAAACACCACCCACAGAACCAGAGAAACAAAGTTTCATGTGTGGCATCTACTTGCCATATTGTAATTAATTAAGCGGTACTGTACAACAGTGGACGTCCTACGCCGAATTTGATGTTTTTATATTAAAAAATCTCTACGTCACGCCGCCGATGCTAAGTCTCATACGTAGGTGTTTTATTTAACGACTTTTCAACCAGTCACAGCCGTCTCACTTTTGGGTTTCTACAAATTATACGTAGAATTTATCAATTATGACGCGTGTGGTCGTATAATATATTAAATTAAAGTTGGTTTTCATTCATCGAAAGAAAACGAATATTTAAACGTTTTTTTTGCCAACAATAAAATTAAACGATAACCAACTTTTTGATATTTTCGTTATTTACAGTCTACTCCTTTAAATTAAGATATTTAAAAACAAGAAATGCTACAAAATTAGTGTAATATTATTATAAACAAATAACACATAGATATATTATTAATTCACATCTTGAGATTTATATATTAATTAATATGAAATTGCGCAAACGAGATGGAAAATTGGCGTTCAAAATTCCCTTAACAATGTACACATAGATCAGATACTCTCTGGGGAGATATTTACACAAAAGCAAACGTCAATTCAGGCTAAACTAATCCGTTAGCACTTTACGGAAATTTCGCCAAACTCTCTGTTTCCAATAAACTAATAGAGCTTAGTAATCACCGATATAATTTTAAACAATTACAGTTCCTTTAATCTTCTCTGCCGATATTATTGGAGAGTCGTCGAAGTGGAAAAGATCACAGATCAGGCAGTAAGTACGTTGTTTCGTCGATAGTTACTCAATTTTGTTATTATTAAGTTACAGTTTCGATTAGTAAGTAAATGAATTAACTAGATAAGCTATCAAAATATAGTGATCTCAGGAACGTGATAATGCAGATTAGTGAATTCATTTACTATTTTTAAATGGAACTACAATCAGTCGCAAATTATCGTAAGTAGAATTACAATTCATCTCAATGATTGAATGAAAACAGCTGGAAGAGGCCCATGTATCACAAGACACTCCGACCACTAAACCCGAGATTCCAACATGTTGAATTATTTATTAGGTTAAGTTTCATTACTTCTATGTTTGGTTTGGCAATAGAGGCTTAAATTAAATGTACATAATACAATACGTTGCTGAGGGGTAAAAACTGCCTAAATGGTGTAGAAAAAATAATGTAGTGAAGCTCAAATAGTTGGGGCACATAACCGTGCACTCAGATAGAGATATATCTACTATTTTATAGGTCCGACAGCAAGGTGTGTTAAAAATATCGTTAAAATTGCGGCCAAAATTACACAACTCTGGAATAGGATCGAGACGGGTATAAAACAATATAAACGAAAGGGTTATAGATCCCAGTGAAATTGAGAAGGTTGCGGAGGATGGTGGGATTTCTTTAAGACTCAACTAAAAAGAGATCATTAGAAATTTTACGTTACGATTCTTCGATAAATAATTTGTCGTTGTGTCGTGTCGTTTTCAATACTTTTAGTATTACGTATATTTTATCAAGAGCGTCTTTCAATTTAATAAAGACACCCTAGTTTGGTTATTTGAGAGATGCGTAATTTCCACAAAATAGCTAGTAAAATGCACCTAAAACAGCTTCCACGAGATAGAAGACAAGAGTCTATTGACACAATGTTTAATACAGCACAATTGTTCTATTTTAAGAAATTTGTAACGGTACTGTAGAAATAACAATTATTTCAGTTTTGGAACACAAAAATATGGACTTTATCTCTATGTGGTTAAGGTAGAATATTTTATCTAGTGAAAGGGTCAGTTTCAAGCGATTGGAGACATTGAAGGGATATAGGCGCATGGTCGAGCGGGTTCGGGTCGAACCATTTGCTTTGTTATTTTGGTAACGATAATGATTTGGTTCTACTGAAGCGGCAACTAATGATAGTACTGTATGCTGCCGCCTTATCTATTCAATTGACGGCATGTTATAGATAAGTTTCACAGAAACGTTCGTAGACAGTAAGGTAACTAATGTCAAAAAGATAAAATTTAAAAATGTTTGAAGAACTACAACCTAAATTATAGTTAAGTACTAATTCAGTGACAAACTTTTGAAAGATAAAATCGTATCAAAAGTCAAAAAAAATCAGACCCATTTAACAGATCTTGAGGGTCGGACGTTTCGCTTAGAAATAGCGGGGACCTAATTAACCGACAAAAACAGAGCAGGTACTCGTATTCAATTTGACGCGTACATATTTATTATGTATGATCTCGCATAACTTTTTACAGAGAAATCTGATTTTGATATTTTTTTTTATTGCAACGGCTATACTTCGAAATTGGTCTCTTATACAATTAATTTTGGCGGTGTATTACATCATTATACATCTATCAATACCAAGTACAATTCCAAAAAATACAAAAGAAAAGGCAAATGACCCAGCTACGTCATACAATTTAATCAACGGGAATATAGCAAAATGACGCTACGTTCCATCATAGGTTTGTTTGGCTACTTTTACTGCTACTAAAGGAAGAAGAAACCAAATTCTGGGGCTGTAAAAACATAGTAATAGTTGTACTACGATTCGCATTTCAGCAAAAGTGTTTAGAGCTAGTGTAAACAAGGTTCTTTGGCTGCTACTTCCAAAGGGCTGCGGGTGTTCTTGCTTAAATGTTTTCGAGTTTATTTTTGCACTGTAAAATAAATACGTGTTCCTAGAGAAAACGGCGACTTTCTAAAATATCATTATGCTTAATTGTATGACTGTATTCTCCGTTTACTGTTAGACGAACCCCGAAAATGCGAAAATTTTAGGTTATTAATGTCATTTCAGTCAAAGGATGTCAATTGTTTTAGACCTCCCATATAAAAGTACGTCCTGTATTGGACTATTCAAAAGGCTGATACAGTACAGAAAGCGACTAAAAAGAAAAAAACTTATTTATGTATGTTTTGCGTAGCATTGCTGAAGATGCTCACCTAAACGCCATCTATAAATCGTCGTAAGCATTTAAACACAAACGTTTTAGAAATAAAAAAGACCTTCACACAGCTCATCAAGTTGATGATAATGCGCGAGATCTCTCATGAGGCGTTTGCAGATAACCCTAAAATACTTCCTAAAGTTTGCGCAGACGGGATACTTTAGTGACATAAAATTGTAGGTATTTGGTGAATTGGCACACTCATTTGCATTTAAATTAACATTATTGTCATAAAATGTCTCTATGTTACTATTACAACTTTATAATCATAATTTTAATCACAGATCAGGCGGTGAGTACTTTGTTTCGTGGATAGTTATTGGTAAAATTATTTTACAAATCAACTACTACTAGTAAGCTCTACAACCGGGTAGAACGGAAGCCACCAATACCTGTGGTATATCTGCTCTGGCCTTACGTATTACGACGCTTACTCTAGCTCCGCTTTGATGGAGTCTGAACTTAATGCGCTCAATCATTGATTGCAACAAAATATTATGTCGTATTATGATGAGGTTCTTAATAAAATGTTTCTATCTAGTATAAATGTATTCCGCTATAATATAAATAAAGTGAAGTGAAGTGAAGTTATCTAAGTATAAGACACTGCAAAAATTTGCTGTAAGAACGCTTTGTACACACCAAAGAGAAGTCAGTTCTAATTTTATCTTAAATTTCAATTGTAAGGACGTTTTTACTGATCTAAAGTTAAAATTAATTGGCATGTTTTTGATGATCTAGCAATTTTATTAACATTACCTAGATGTTATTTGTCAATAATGATATTTTGGTTTTAAAGTGACGTTATATTAACAATACTTCAAAATTGAATTCGTCTAGGCTTTACAAACAGAAAAATAGCGCTATTGTTGCTTGAAGCAATAGACTATTTGACTAGTTTATGGAAATTGTTTTAAATTATTTGTTAGTACATAATAAGCACACTACATTTATATTTCCGAGAGATCTACTGTATTAACAATGAAAATCAAGTGTTACAGAATATATATTTAAGATCCCACACAAAACGACATTCTGTAATGGCGCTGGTATGTGACGTCACATACTAGTAAATAACGTTAGTTAATACTAGTGAATACGCTAGTTTACATCTGAAAATTGACAAAAAATACTTTAAAAGTGACTTACAGATCCAATAATATTGCTCCGAAAACACAAAACACAAATTACACAAACAACAGTCAATCGAGAAATTCTCGTTGACTAGCATGTGACGCCACCAGAGTTGTCACAAGACTTAGAGCGTTTTTGTCACAGATAAAATATCAAAAAAATATCGTATTTGATTTTGTGTAATTTGCGAAAAGTATACAAAATATGTAAGCAAAAATTTTAAATTAAGTGAAATATGACTTTTTCAGGCTATTATTTACATATATTTTCAATGTTGTCAAATAGCCTATTCTCAACCACAAAAATATATGAACAATCTTGCCCACAGCTGTCAAAACTGTCAAATATGAATTGGAATTTGACACAACTGAGAGAAAAGCACGGCAACTAGCCACTTAATCGAGATATTTTAATGTCTCTTTCTAACTCATGCCATATTGTATCAATGCATTTCTTTCTTTCTTTTCTCAATAAACCACATTACGTGTAGGCGTGCACTATTTTTGTTTTAGAAACGTTATTCTAAAAGTATCACGTCTGTATATTCTCTAATCGTCACTGTTTGAAAAAGTCGTCTCACTTGTCACCGCGGCGCGCGTACTACTCTCCATTTGTCAATGTAATTATGCTGCGACTCATCCACAATGTTGCCTTGTCTGAAATATGGCGGCATTACAGCGACGAGTTCATTCCGTAACGACGTCGAAGGATGTTGGCGGCGTGCTGAAGGAGCAGTTGTATTTGAAATTTCGAGAAAAAAATGTGATCGATGGAGCGTGTAAACAATGAGTGGGCCTGCCATCACTTTTTGGAATTTTGCGTATATATTTTCGGTGGCTTTCCAAGAAGCAACACTTAAACTTGTAAGATTTTGATGAGTCGTGAGCCAAACTCGACGAGTCAAAGTGTGATCGGATTTATTGAAACCCTCGAGACCTCACTGTTACATATTTTTTCAAGTTTTAACACTTTGTTCGGATAGTTCTAGGCCTTCGTTCTATATCGTAAGAAACAATGACAAAATTCATCTAGTAAGCTGGTAATCCAACATTGTCCTAAAATGTATAAATGAAAAACCTATAGAATAATAAAATATGGTTTTTCATACTCCTTCATGTGGATTCACATGGGATCTTTTTGTTGGATTTTTTGGCATTTACAGATAAACTGTTTTTTGTAGAAGCCTTTTTGATAGTCCACTGCAGGACGTAGGCGTACCCACTAAGGGTGATTGGGCCATACCCACCACGCTGGCCCAGTGCGGGTTGGTGGATTCACATACGCCGATGATACACGATGTTTTCCTTCACCGAAAAGACAGTGGTGTGAAATTCCGTAGATAATTCCAAAGAACTCATTGGTACGGGACCGGGATTTGAACCCACGACCTCACGATTGTAAGGTGGTTGTCACTACCTATAGACCACCACGGCTCTTAACTTAACTGTTTATTATAAGTTAAAACAACTCATTTAACGGCTATAAATAGATAGTGTTAACGAGTAATTATACACCTAGAAACCAAAATAGTAGCACACGATGCACACGATTTATGCACACGAGTCCACTAACTAAAAACTAAGGTGAAAATTAGTTGAACCAATTTCGTGCTTAAACTGACCAGTAATTTGGTTTTTGGGTGAATGTAACTCGTAAAAATAGCCTATTCATGGCCACTAAATGACTTTTCCTAAATTTAAAATATGTAGTTATCAGTAAAACCTAGAAAAAAGCAAAAAATTGAATTTCGCGCCCTGATCGAGACAATCAGCCATAATTTTAACAGTATACCAGCACTAAAAGCACATTGCTACCCTTGTAATACAAAATCCTTTTGATCAAATAATTTCAGCAGGTCGGTATTGGTCATGACTTCTTAATGCTCTCTATTAGCCTCTTCATAGACATAATATTTTTTATATCCTTCATAAAAACCTACAAAATAAAGCCAAGGAAAGCTTTTTAAGAGTGCTATGCGCCATAATACTCAATACAAAAGCCATCTGTATTCTAATTCTAAACGACTGCCGACTGTAAAAGATCCCAACTCGCATTCCGTGGGGTAAATCGGCAGCAAAAATAAAGTGAGTGCTTTATAAAAAGACTAACAGTTGCGAGGAACTGCATCTCACGACTTCTAAAGAAAAAGGAAAGCTCATTTTCACGGCTCTTCTAAACATTTGGTGCGAGTTGGCAGAGCTCACTAGGTGTTGCTAGACTGAGAAAATCGAAAAAGAATGAAGTTGTTTACTTGTGCCCCTATCTTTGGAGTTAAATATCACCTAAATCGATTGGCAATACTTAAGATGGGATTAATATTTTGAATGGTCTATTATTAAATCACAACATCAAAATTTTAGTACAAAATTTTAGAGAAAAATTTATTTACACAAAACTCAAGTAACATTTCACTATATATTTAAAAAAAAAAACCACTTGAACTAAAAAAATGAGTATGTATAGATGACGATGAAAACCCTAATCTAAAAGCCCACTACCAGCGGGCACAGTTCCCAAAATGCTGGCCCCATACTGATCCTTTGGGCAAAATAGAGGCCGGCATTTTGGTCACGTGTTGCGTCGACCAGGCGTGATGAAAGATCTTTGTAAATGTTTTTTGCTCCCGGTCCCCACGGTCCTAAAGTTTCGACCCCAAAAGGTTCAAATATATATCCACTGTCAATGTTCGCATATTTGTTCCTTTTGAAGCCTTCTGCATATTCAGCCGCAGCGTCAGCCCTATTCTGAGTTCTTAGAAGATGGGACGGAGCGAGAGTATCAACACACGTGGCGTCCCATACTAAAGGCCGTCCCATCTTCCAAGGAATCAGGGTCATCCCATCGGGTCTTTTACCATCGCTGCGTGCGAGGCCACTTGGCTCTAGGATAGCTGCGCAGTTAGCGGTAGTTAGAGCCCAGTGGAAAACGTAATTCAAGCTGGCGTGGCGCGGAATATCAAAATAAATTTAGTTAATTAATACAGTTTTTAAATACCTATAACGTTTTGTTCTTAGTAGCAAAATCGTTGTCAGCTGCGCGAGAAGCGGGGACGTGCGCAGCTAACTTCACAAACGATAAGAGTCAGTTGTTACACAAGTTAAAAGTTCCACTTATTGTCCTCTGTTTAAGTCTGGTCCTGCTAGCTTAGCATACAAGACCACGGCCAGAGTTTATCGACGTGTGCAAAGGTGACAGATTATATGCTTCATCATAACTCTGTCAGGTTCTGACACGTCGATATAATTATTTAATGGTTCGTATGGTAAGCCCGCTGGTGTGCACAGCAAACCATCTATCTGGCTAAAGTAGTTTACGAAATATTATTCTTCACGGCTGAAACATTTTAAGTTTCTTTTTTTGCAAATTTGTTTAACAAAACGGCTAAAACGTTTTTACTGTTACATCGGTCAACACTACTCTGCGCGGGCATCTCTCGACAGGGCAAACATGGCGCGCCTCTCGTGATGAAATTCTACAGTTCAATTGTTGGACAAACATGGCCCACTGCCTCGCTGAATTAGGCCCTGACTCCACCAAGACGAGGCAACATATTGGCTAAGTTAGCTACAAATTACAGTCTTGGTTCCAACACACCTATGTATGGATCGATCTTGGATTGATGTTGCACGATCAATGTCAGTCCTAGATCCACACACTGGAATGTTGGAACCAAGGCTATAATATGTAGCCAACATAGCAAATATGTGGCCCCCCAAGGACTTTGTAGTGGCCCCCAGTATAAGCAAAGCGAAAATGTATAGCGATTAACAAAGCGCTATAATGCTATTTTTTTTCTTGCGAATCTAGTATTCTGTAGCACAAAAAAATATAATCATAATTATATTTTCGTTTTGTTCTTTGTTAAGTGAATGTGGCTTTTTTGCCCCGTTTTGGTGGAGTCCAGGCCTTATGCAGCCAACAGGCACGTTCTTTGCAGCTGTTTGATGAAACATTCTGCATCGTGTTGAGAGGGGGATGCAAACAGAGTTGCAGCGACTCTTAAAATATACAAAATGAGGGTAGTTTCGCTCTTGGTTCGTTCTAACAAATGAAACGGCTTGATCGTGGTGGTTCGCAAAAATTTGCTTTAATTTTATTTGAGACGTTTTATTTTAAAACGTTGTTGTGGACGTGTCTTTATAGGGTTCCATTGATGTAAATAATGAATGTGCATCAAACTCTTTAAATAATGTCCAGAAATACAAACGCTTTGATGCCGTGATCGTGATTTGAGGTCTAAAAGCGCCATCTAGTTTTTGTTTAACACTCATAACATGTTAATGTACTGTACTGTACTGTACCAGCCTTTTTAATAGTCCACTGCAGGACGTAGGTCTACCCACGAAGGGTGCTTGGGCCATATCCACTACGCTTGCCCAGTGCGGGTTGGTGGATTCACGCCATCACATCATCACATACGCCATCGAATTTCTTCTAAGGACGTACGCAGGTTGCCTCACGATGTTTTCCTTCACCGAAAAGCCAGTGATTTCACATCACTGGCTATAACTACATATTTATCATAAAATTAGATCTAGAGAAGCATTTAATTTCAAGTTGATGTCTCTACAAGTTTCTGAGAAAAAGGTATTGATGGACAGACATACATCAAGTCAAGCTTTCTTATAAGAGAACTTTTGAAGTAAAAAGCAAAAATGTATCTGATGTATTTAAAAGTATAATACTGCTTACACACTGACACGTGTCAATTAGATATGTGATACAGGTCGAATTGGATTCCGAACATCAAAACCGTTTTCCCTAAATGGTCCACATCCTTACCACAAACCGATAAACGGTTACAAACGTGCCGAAATAGCTCGATAAGCCACAGAGCCATTATAAAAATGGCCGACGTCGTAAAGTAAATCACGATTACGCCCACCTGTCTGAAGGAACCACAGCCTACAGCAGATTAGCGTTATGTCACTACGCCCTTACGCTTCCAGGAAATTGGCAATATTCACCTACGCCGCAGCTATCTAGACCAGACCAGGCAATGGTGCTTAGGAACTTGACACATTTAGATAAACGTAGATGTATGGTTTTGACTTGAGCTAGTTTTCTTGTTAAAGTTGGCGCCCAACGTGGGACCCAAATGTACGATTTTTTTTTGTACATGTAAAAAGTATGGTGTTGATTGGGGTCAGTTGTTTGGTTGAAGTTGGTGGCCAAACTTACGAGTTTTATTTTGCAAAATGTGGTGACGTTTAATTTTTTAGTTTTTTTTTGAAATTATTTTTTGGTTTATGATTAGAAAGGCATCATGTTGGGCGCCGAATTACGGTGTGTTACTGAAACATTGAACTACAAATTTTATTGCATTTTTACAGAAAATTCAGTTCGGTTAAAAAAATGTTCAGGAATTTAATCAAAGCTTCTGAAACTCAAAACAATATAAAAATTCACTTTTATTTTTAACTTTTATTCAAAGATATATTCATCTAGGAATCAAAATATCAGCTATGGAGAGGGCTATGCTCGGAGTCTCTCTGCGAGATCGAATCAGAAATGAGGAGATCCGTAGAAGAACCAATGTTACCGACATACTCGTAGCCCAACGGATTTGCAAGTTTAAATGGCAATGGGCAGGGTACATAGCGCGGAGGACTGATGACCGATGGGGTCTAAAAGTTCTCGAGTGGAGACCACGTACCGGCAAGCGCAGCGTAGGACGTCCACCCACAAGGTAGACGGATGACCTCATTAAGACCGCAAGATCGCGCTAGATGCAAGCCGCTTCCAACTGGTCTTATTGGAGATCCATAGGGGAGGCCTATGTCCAGCAGAGGACTTCTTATGGCTGATGGATGGATGGAATCAAAATAAACTCGGTCGAAGAAATATAATCAATTATACGTAAACTAGCTTAAAACCCGCGGCTTCGCCCGCGTTGTCTTATTACATAGGTACTTGCCTAAAATTAAAATAGCCCGCGGTTAGACCTACGTTGTCTTTTTACTTGCTTATAATAATATCTAATAGTCCGCGGTTTGGCCCGCGTTGTCTTAGTACTTGCTTAAAATTATAATAGCCTGCTATTTGGCCTTTAAAATTATAATAGCCTGCTATTTGGCCTGCGTTGTCGTATTACTTGCAAAGATAAATAAGAAGGTTTGGCCTGTATTGTCTCAGTATTTGCCTAAAATGATAATAGGTCACAGATTAACCTGCGTCTTTTTAATACTTGCTTAATAAAGATGGTAATTTAAAGCACGCAGTTTGGCCCGCGTTGTCTTAGTACTTGCTTAAAATTATAATAGCCTGCTATTTGGCCTGCGTTGTCGTATTACTTGCAAGGAAAAATAAGAAGGTTTGGCCTGTATTGTCTCAGTATTTGCCTAAAATGATAATAGGTCACAGTTTAACCTGCGTATTTTTAATACTTGCTTAATAAAGATGGTAATTTATAGCACGCAGTTTGGCCCGCGTTGTCTTAGTACTTGCTTAAAATTATAAAAGCTTGCCGTTTGGCCTTCATTGTTGTATTACTTGCAAAGATAATAGCCCATGGTCTGGCTCGTGTTGTCTTAGCTTGTTTGCTCAAAATGATAATAACCCGCGGTTTGGCCCGCGTTGTGCTAATACTTAGGTACTTAAAAATGATAATAATCTACAGTTTGTCCCGCGTTATTTTAGTACAAACTTATTTAAAATAATAGCCCGTGGTTCGACCCGTGTTATCTTGGCACTTGCTTTTAATAAGTTCTAATAGTCCGCGGACTGGCTCGCGTTTTCTTAATACTTCCTTAAAATTATAACAGCCTGTCGTTAGCCTGCATTGTTGTTTCACTTGCAATGATAATAGTCCACTGTCTGGCCCGCGTTGTCTTAGCACTTTCTTAAAATAATAATAGCCCGTGGTTAAGCCCGCATTAGGCCCAATTACGAAGGCGCCATCGTAATTATAATAGCTATTTACCATAATTATTACTGTTTCTTTTTCACTTTAGGTATTCTACAGAGATAATACTTTTTACGTTGCTATTAAATTTACGATAGCGCTCTCATAATTAAGCCTATTATCGTATTACTTGCAAGGATAATGCCTACGGCTTAGCCTGAATTATTGTCGCAGTATTTGCCTAAAATGGTAATAGCCCACGGATTGGCCTGCATTGTCTCAGTGTTTGCTTATTTAATTTACTTGTATCTAAAGCTTATTACTGAGTGCGTGAATTTTTTGATGAGAAATTGCTGAATATTTAAAATTAAATCAACAATGTAAGGAATTTCACACTACTGGCTTTTCATTGATGGATAGCTACGTCCACAGAGAAAAATCAATCGTCGTATCAAAGTCATATGTGGATTCAGCAACCCGCGCCGACGTGATGAATATGGCCCAATTACCCTTCGCGGGTAGGCCTACGTTCAGTAGTGCACTATTAATTAAGGCCGGTACAGGTATTCGATGTGTTGCATTAAGTCGTTAAAACATATTCTAAGCTGATCCTTCCCGAGAGAAACGACAATCTCGCCTAAAACCGTTCACTCAGTCAAAAGTGATCGAGACACCTTGTAGGACTTTCAGACCTTGTCTGACCCCAGGCAGATGAAAAAATGGCACACAAGTAGAAACACATGGTGTATATTATCTAGTTGACAGGTGTGTTCTAGTATGTTATTATACTCATCATTTGACTAACTTCTACTATAGTACCAACCCCAAAATCACGTCAATAAAATCAACTGTTCAACACAAAAAGTTCATCGACCCGCGTCAAAATGTATGAAATAGCTAGGTAATTTTCACTTTTCGGGGCTGATCCCACAATAAAATAAGTATATTGACTCGTATTTATCCTAAATTAAGACTACTAGCTCACAAAATAAAAAAAATTGTAAACTATTGGGGACCCATTTTTCCCCATTTGCGGATGAATCATTGTATTAGTTCTATTTTAGATATTTCACTATATTCTGAAAAAAAAAAGCGCTCAAGTTTTTTTTACGCTTATACAGAGTTACAATTAATCTAGCGGATACGGAATCCGGGACTTTTCTCAGGACGTCAATAGTAATTTATTAGTTAAAATGGTGGGCTGTTTTGAAACAAAATTGCATTGATTTTCGAACATTTATCTTTTTTACAGTATTTTTATTATGAAATTGATATCCCGAAGGACCAACTCAAATTTTCCGGGATAGCATGTTATCGTCTAGCATCGTACCAAATTTCGTTAGAATTCTTTTACCCGTATTATATTAGCTTTATATTATAAAACTGATTAATTTCGGCTATCCCTAAGAAACCCTGTAGATTTTGCGGGATAATAATAGTTACAGTATTGAAACATGTTGTGTGCTTCCTACATACTCGTTTTCATCCGTAATTGATGCTATTTTCACCAACTTTGGGAAGTATCGGACCTCCAAGATTTTTTTTTTTTAAATTTAAAAAAACAGGCACAACCATATTTTTTGTTTAGTCTCAAAAGCATGAATACAAAGTTTCATGTCAATCGATACAGGGAATAAAAAGTTACATGCAAACACAAAGGGCCCGTTTTACCCCGTAAGAGGTCGATTTTTCAAAATTTTCATCCTTAGTGCTCCATTGCGTCGTACAATGTACCTATATTCCAAATTTCAAGTTTATAACATCAGCGGTTTGGGTTGTAGCCTAAACTGATTAATTTTGGCTATCCCTAAGGATCCCTATAAATTTTCCTGGATATTATTAGTTCCTGTATTGAAACATGCTGTGTGCTTCCTACATACCAGATTTTAACCATAACCGTTCAGCTGGTTGGATGTAATTGACGTTTTTTCACCAATTTTGGTACCTTATTTGACCCCTTAGATCAGGAAAATTCAGAAAAATAGGAAAAAACGTAACTTTTATTTTGTTTGTAAAGCATGTATACAAAGTTTCAAGTCAATTGGTACAGGGAATAAAAAGTTACACACAAACGAAAAGGGCCCGTTTTACCCCGTCAGAGGTCGATTTTTCAAAATTTTCGTCCTTAGTGCTCCATTGCGTCGTACAATGTACCTATATTCCAAATTTCAACGTTATATCTTTAGCGGTTTGGGCTGTAGGCTGTCTGTCAGTCAGTCACTCAGGGAAGCCTTTTATATAATAGATTTACCACATATTATGTACAAAGCAGATATGTAGAAGCTTAAATACTGCACAACACCGTTTTACAGTGCTGTCGTGGTTACATTATGATGAATCACCTCCAGAACAGTGAAAACACTTTCTTTCCACTTTGAACCTTATGCACGCGCCACAAAGTTAAAAATACCCCCAACCTTCAATTTCATCGTGAGTACGTGTAGTAATACGTTACGTACACGATGGTAATGTATAATAGGCTTGAGAAAACATTGGATCATCTCCGTTGCTGTATAATAAATTCCTTTATCCGCAAGCGTCTTTTGAGACTAGAAAATAAAGATCAGTAAGATTTGGTTGAATTGAGACGGTTTTGTCGTAATGTTTTATGGACATTCTGTTTATGTACGTCCTTTTTAGAAGCCCCATTCTTATGCAATTTAATCGAATAATAATGTTTCGGGCCTCTTTGTTGACGAGGGCCTTTTTTGAGGCTTTGTTGGCATCTAAGCGGGTTAAGTAGAATTAGACGTACAATGGCGGTGAGGATGTGATAGGTTAGATTGACGGAGGACCTTAGGTTTCCTAGCTTAGATACCGGCTTCTCTATAGTATCTATTCTTTTCCTTTTACAACCCCTTCAGTGACTTACTATCAATGTAGATTGTCTATTTCTGTTGAGCATTTTTTGGAATTATGATGCCTAACAATAAGCATAGCTTAGAATCTCGTTGCCTAGCCATAAATAGCCACGTATGCAGTTTATCCTAACATTTTAGTCTTAATTTTTAGTCTTAATTCATAAGTATCTTAGGTATTTTGCGGGCGAAGGGCATTGGCAAATTTTATCGATAAAAGAGGTTTTTTTTTGTTCTTTAAAAAGAGTTGCTGATTACTCTCTCATTGTTTTTACTTAAAATGATCAAAGTATTTTACTGACACGTGTTTCATTAAACGGTTGGTACAATATATTGGATACCAAATACATACCTATACTTTAGTCACGTTGTCATCTTGCTCGTTATTTTTTCGGTGATAAAATATTTTACATAAGCACGTAATGCCGAAATTTTACAAACTCGATATTTTCCGCACGTTTTATTGCTTTAAATATTATAATACCTCCACATGTTCGCGTGCATGCGGGCCATAAATATCAGTTTGTTTTACGGCAGTCCGTTGATGGCGCCGTAAAACCGGCCGCGACCGGAAACTAAGATTTGGCGCAGGTGGGCGCGACAGCCTATAATCTGCTGGACGTCTATATTGCAAATTTGAATTCACACAGGATGTTAGGTATAACAGCGTTGTCTTTTTAATGGGTTATTCAGTATCATTTATAGATGCCAATCACGATGTAAAAAATAGGGTTAATTTTCTCAATAATTTCGGAAAAATGTCCCACAAATTTTGAAAACGATGGCGCGCGCAAAAACTGAAGCTCTACGTAGGTACGAGTAAATAATAATTACCTACGGAGTGCTTCCATACCATGTTGGAAGTGACGCACGGGTTACCCTAGTTTAATGCTGTATTTGGATAAAATTAATCTTAGAAAAACGAAGCAAGCTGTTATCGGAATTTTACAAAAACTCTTTAATTAATTCAGAAATTGATTTAATATTCCGCAGTTTTTTGATGACGCTGTTAAGACTAACTTCCTGTATATGCTGCAATACCGCCCTTGACATTTTTAGGTTTCCGTACCTAAATAATAAAAACGGGATCCCATTAGTAAGACCCCGCTGTCCGTCTGTCCGTCTATCTGTCACCAGGCTGTATCTCATGAACGGTGATAGCTAGAACGTGAAAATTTCACTGATGATGTATTCTGTTGCCGCTATAACAACAAAAACAGAAAAAAGAAATTAAAGGGGCCCATTCAACAAACCTGAATATTTAGTCTTTTTCGCTAGATATTAATAATAGTGACAGGTGGATGCTTGAAATATTCACAGAATGTTCAATTAAAAATTAATACTTAAAAATAAATGATGAGATAGCCGTGATGGTCTAGTGGTAATGATACCCGCCTTTCAGTCGTGAGTTCGTGGGTTCAAAGCCCGGTCTCGTTTCGTTGGAATTTTATGTAAGGCTTTTCGGTGAAGGAAAACATCGTGAGGCAACCTACATACGTACGACATACGAAGAAATTATATGTCGTATGTGAATCCACCAACCCGCACTGGGCCAGCGTGGTGGACATGGTCCAATCACCCTTCGTGGATAGGCCCACATGCTGCAGTGAACTGTTAAAAACGACTGGTGCAGTACAAACATTGATAAATAACGCCGATACCGAAAGCATGGCACGGCGGAAACGTCATCGGATATCCGATTGTGATCACCATGTTTAGTAACATAAAATAATCCAGTAAAAACGTATAGAAATGGTCACGTTAGTAACGATATTGTTTTTTTGTTCCTGTAAGTTGAATTTTAATTTGCTGAGAGTTCTTTACCAGTTTTATAGGTGCATTGTTGAACTACTATTAATTTCGACAACATTATTATGCGAATTTCAGCGCCACAATGAATTGCTTGCTATCTTATTACCATTAGGCATAGCACTCCGTAGCTGTCTCTCAGCTTTGTAGTTTTTACAAGTCTATTGCAGTAATTTAATTTTCGATTAGAGAAGATAAACACCCAGCTATGCTCTCGATTGTGTTATGTTTTTTGATAAGCAAATATATTAGCATACATTTGAGTCATAAATATCAGTTTGCTTTACGGTATGGTGGGCGTGACAGCTTCTACTAATCTGTTGGATGTCTATATTGTAAATATGTATTTTGATTTCCTACAGAAAGAAATGTATGAGAAAATTTCCTTCTTTTGTAACCGGTTACAAAACACGCGGCCGAAAGATTCTGAATTATTTGTGAAATTTTTTATGATATGTAATTTCATACATAGGTTTGTGTACGGAGTCGGCTCTGAAGCTTTGGACTGCGAATGTGGTCTTAAGTAAAAAAATAAACCTAAAGAAAATTAATATAAGATATTTTTGGACGAATACTCCTACTATACTCGTGCTGCCAGAATAACAGAAGGCTCTTGAAACTACCGCATCTTGAGAGACCCAACCCTCATTAAATCACTCCTTATTTCATTACCGAACATAGATCTCCACATAAACTTAAAACAATAGCACACACAATTGCCACCAGAGCCTGCATTGCTGAGCCAGCTAAACTTAAAGCATCAATCATGATCAAGGTCCCGAAAGTTAGCATTGTGGGACCCCGGACCGTCTCGCCCGATTATCCCGTTTATTATTGTTTGGACGCTTTTGTTAACTTCCCGAGAGATTTTATCGAGATCTTTTCAATGGGACGGCATAAAAGAACCGCTGATAATGCCGTCACTACTACGAAATGCCTGCAGTCTCATTTCGCCGCGAATTTTGCGGCTTTCACTACTCTACGTAATAAACATTTGATGTTATTAGTCGCTTTTGTTTTCCTTTCATTTTGTTTATAGAATTTTAGTAATAGCAACTATTTCAGCACAATGGACTATGATAAGACCCGCGTAGAAACAGGTTTCCAATTTCAAATATTGGCTAAAGAGTGTATTTGATCTTAGTGAACGACAAAATTGGCACGACACCGGCAGCCCCCAGGTGTGCCAATATCGATACTGCAGGTACGAACTACGTGGATACTTGCCTACTTTTATTTTGTGCGGCATCAGGGAAAATTGAGCTGGAAGAGCAAATACGTGTTTAGGATATTTTTCGCACCTTTCCCGGTAATAAATCAACGCTAACGAATTAATCTCACAATGTTGCGTCGAACAGCCAAGCTCATCACGAGATCAACCGACCACTCAGATCCATTAATTTCGCTGTACCAGCGCAAACAGCGCTGAAACATGTTCCAACACAACGTTACATAGAAAATCCATCAGACTCGCTACACATTAACAGCCTCAGTGTCCTCCGCTCCGACTTACATAAATCTTTCGACAGACTTTAACAAGGTATTAAGATGGCCGGACCCCTTTTAATTTTCCCTCCCGAGGCGTAAATCGTAATACATGTATGTAACAAGCAGTAGCATGACTGTGTGGGTCTTAATTTAATTCAGCCGCTCTAGAACCCGAACCCGAATTTCCGAAAAGTTTGCGATCCTAATTGAAGATTTGCCCCCGAAATACCGTCGAATATCGCCTCCAACCAGACATGTAGCAGAACCCAGAACCTAGACGCTGTGTAATTACTTTTTCTTTATTCTTTTGTTCTGTGTTTGAACAGGCTCGTGCCTCATCAATTACGTTCTGACGTGTAAAAGAGGTTGTGATCTATCTCGATGATTGATTTAAATCGATGCTCTTTTATAAAAATCAAATAGGAGTCGAGGCGCGAGTAAATAGAAGTTATTCATCATTATGTAGGATTTGTTTGTTCGGTTTTATCGAAGCAATTTCTCGGCGATTCTCATAAAAATGTTATCATTTTTTCTGCGGCATGTGTCAGAGGGTATCCTTGTCGTGAGCGCGGCGAGCCGAGAAATCGGGACTTTCATTATGTCGTAGAAGTCCGAGGTGTCGACTTTGTCATAGGATAAATTTCCCCAGTATTAAACCGAGGACGCGTCAGCGGAAAGGGGCAGCGTTGAGCGGGATTTGCTGGACATGATATAGTGACCCAATTTATGTTTCATTCAGTAACCAGGGGGTTTGTTTACGGAAAATGTTTGTGAGTATTTTCCGCGGCAAGTTCGACCGGCTTACGAAGATACTTTCTTTGTAGGGTGTGGCAGAATTGACCCGCAGCATGGTGAGGCCTACGTTGAGTGGTGGCGGTAATGATTTCCTCGAGACAATGGGCCAGGGGAACAGTTTGCCGTTCTAATTATCGTTGTTAAGAGTTTCACCCGGTCATAAGCCGGAGTTTCATTCAACAATGGTGACACGTTTCTGTTTCATTGTTCGTTAATACGCCCGCAAACTTCGACTTGATTAAGATGACTTGCAGTGACATGGTGGTGTAATTGGACACGTAATTACAAAATATCATACAACAGAGAGGGCACAATGTGTTTAGCCTGCTATGAGGCTTAGCAGCTTACTAAGCATGTGCTACACTTACTATTTTTATTTAGTCATGATTCAAGAAAATTATTAGGTACTTAATAATATTTTCCAATATTACAGTAAGTACATCCAAAACCAATAGCTTAAAATAAAATAATAAAACAAAAAGTAAACATCTCACTGGCCAGAACTTACAGACTTAAATAAAATGGCCTCCCGAATTCCTATTTTGATGCTTTCTATTTTTTCTAGCTCAAATTATGAAATCAAATTATTCTGTAAATCAGATTATACAAAAGCGAGGACGTACATATAAACGAACAAAATACCGCACTAATATTCCACAATCCTAAAATAATATTATTCAAAATAATACTGGTACTTTTGGCATCGATAAAATTGTTTATTGAACAGGCCATTTTGCGCAGATGCTCTATTCCAATATCAAATATTAATAAACCCATGCAGATGTGTTCTAGAAATTGTACCTAAACTAGAAGTAATACTCGTATCTGTTTAATTAGCGAAACAGATACGAGTATTACTTCTAGTTTAGCTGTTTATTTCTTATTGAACTGAAAGAGGGAAAAACAATAACTGCCATTTGTGACTAAATACAGGGTTATTTCTAATCAATCAGCATCCTTTTAGGGGCTTATTCTGTATATCAAAACTAACAACGTTTGTTCGGCGACTTTTGTCAATGCTTGATGGTAAGCAACGTTGTGGTCGAAGATGAAGCACGCAGACCCAGAAGATACCTATTCACTCTGACCTTGAAAAGCTTTAGATTATGTCTGTTAGGAAACAGGAAAGCAGCAAGACTGTTCCATTCCCTGGCGGCACGAATCAAAAATGTTGAGTTAAACCGCTTCGTACGTATCGAAGGAAAATCGACAGTGTAGGGGTGGAAATGTGGCGTCCTCCTACTGACTACTATGTATTACAGTGATACAACACGGTGTGATGCGCAGCAGTATTTTGTGAACTGAATTATAATGCTGCGTGGCACGAGTGCCATTGTTGTGTTCGCGACACAATATTGCTTATTACTATCGCCCCTGCCGATTCCGGCGTCTCTCTAACTAAACTTACTTTAGTAGATATCGTACTTACTCTGTGACTTACTATTTTAGCTGATAACGTAATCTTATTGGAGATAAACCTGATATTACAAAATGATATGTGCTTGTATTAATGCAATGATTGACAACATTGCATTGATACAAGCAGATGATAGCTTTTTTTTAAATTAAAATTTACTAACCACAGACTTCAGGGTCTGTGCCCTTTGTTAACTAAAATTTACAATTATTTTATTATACTGTACAAAGAGTAGGTACTAGAAATCTTAGCCTAAGTTAGTCAATGCACTGAATGAATGAAAATGAATGCCACGAGCAGACCGGCGACCCGCAAGCAGCACCCGATCACGAGTGTGACACATGTCCCAGCCATCGCTGTCCATGATGCCGCCGCAAGAAGGAGCCTTCGATGGCGAGCATGAATGCTTGGGGCATGCACACAATGCTTATTTCTTTTAAATTACAAATACACATTTTTCACGTCCTATGCCAATTTAGTTGCCTTCTCTCGGCTCAAAGCCTCTATCACCGCCTCGTTCCGATCTCTGATGGCCATCTGCAGGTTGTACTCATGATATCATTGATACTCGTTGTATTCGTATAGGCCCCCGGGGGTGGCTAGCCTTGGTGTCAAAGTTTTTTTGAGCCGCCTAGCCTCTGACGTGGTAAACAGTTAAAACAACCGGGACCTACAAGTGAACGTGTCCTCCGAGCCACGGTAGCGCTCAGTTGTAAATGCCACCCGCGGTCACCCATCCGAAGACTGACCGTGCTGAACGTTGCTTAACTTCGATTATCGCTAACAAACACCTTGTCATTATAGCTATCTTGTCAAACTACGCTATAAGCGCTACAAATTTCTGTGTTTTTGACCGACGAACCACCGAAGGAGGTACTCAATTCGACGCGTATATTTTTTTTATGTATAACCTTGCATAATTTTTCTCATAGTAGTCCGATTTCAATAATTCTTTTTTAATGGAAATATAGTATACTTCGAAATAGGTTTTCTTGCGAGCGACCTCGAAGAGTCAACACGTCCTGAAGATGCCTCGTTGAGAGGCGAAACACGTGTCGAACAGAGTGTAGTGCAGTGAGAATAAAGGTGTTATTTATTAGTGAAGTGTTTTCAATATCATGATATTCATATATGTCATGTTATTTTTAAAAAAGATTTTTATAATATTTATTTGTTGTTAACGAATTATTGATAGGTATAGTATTTAAAAAAAAATATATAATAGAGTGTAGTGAAAATGAATGATATTGATTATTATTTTTATCTATTTTGTTAAATGAAGTTTTTAAATGTACCTATAACTATTGTAATATTAGTAATTGTTTGTATTTTTTTTTACACAAATGTCCTTAATGCACTTAATGCCCTTAAACTTATTTGCCTACAACAAGATAGCGGAAATACACTAAATATTTATTCAAAACATGGATTTGAAATTGGTTTTATTTAAATTTTATCAAAATCGGCTGAGCCATTTTTTTTGAAAAATGCTACATCGATCCGTGCGAAATATTCGCGAATTCTGTACACGGGTGAAGTCGGTGATGCTATTTTTTTGCAAAAAATAATTATGGTATAATTATTTCACCACAATGATAAATAATTAATATTAATGCTATACATTACATTTTATTTTAATAAACGTAACAGATCTATTTCAATAAGGAATAATTATGTTGGTATAATGCAATGCTTATTGTGTAGTTTTATTGTGTTTTTTAGTCTTTGGATAGGTGATCGAGCATAATATTTAAAACTAAGCGCGTTCGTAGCTCGAATGACACGTTCAACTATAGGACCCAGTTTTTAAACCGCTTCACCACATTAGTCTTTCGGATGTTTTAAAAACTATTTTTCGATCGACCATTTCGCACCTTTAATAAATAAAGTGCATCAACTCTAAAAGTTACTTTCCTACAGTGCGCGATTTTAGTTCCATACATCCTTCCATCAGCCATAGGACGTCCACTGCTGGACATAGGCCTCCCCTATAGATCTCCAATAAGACCGGTTGGTAGCGGCTTGCATCCAGCGCGATCCTGCGGTCCGTCCACCTTGTGAGTGGATGTTCTACGCTGCGCTTACCTTTGCGTGGTCTCCACTCGAGAACCTTTCGACCCCATCGGTCATCAGTCCTCCACGTTATATGTCCTGCCCATTGCCACTTCAACTTGCCAATCCGCTGGGCTATGTAGGTAACTTTGGTTCTTCTACGTATCTCCTCATTCATGATTCGATCTCGCAGAGAGACTCCGAGCATAGCCCTCTCCATAGCCCTTTGTGCTACTTGGAGCTTATTAGCGATTTTACTTGATGATAAGATCTTTAATGTCAAAACTACGCGGTCTAATACGGACTAAGTTATCAGGAAATCCATAACGCTAGTAAACTAATCTAGGTACATTAATGTATTTCTCAGGCAAGCTATTCGAATTAGTACAAAACATGACCTCATTTGCTTAATTTAGAAACGAGACATATTTAAAAGAAGCTCTATAATAAAACCGTAAACAAGATTCCGTAACTGTAATGGAAACATTTAAAAGAATACCAATAGAGACAAAAAAATATGAAAAGATTTCTAAAAAGGGCCGTCGAAAGTCTTCTATGAATATCTTAATATTCTCCGCACATTGAGGAAAAAATCTGCTCTTTTATAAAGACCTTTTATTGAAAGGCCTAAAGATGTATCCAATCATTTGATAGCTGCGTAACATCGTACACCATTCAAAGATTATATTTTCCATAACATTATCTTATATTTTTTAATATAAATTACACCTTATTTTTAACCAATTAGGACTGAGTTTTCTTTACACATTTACGAGAGTGGTTTTGTACAGAGATTCAAAGACATTTAAAAAGATAGACACCGCAAATACGTCGGTATGTTACGTATTTTTCGTTATGAATTTAACAAACTTGCTGCAGTCGATAGCTTTTAATAAGTTTTCATAATTTAAATTTAACTGACAATTAATATTACATTATGATATAAGTGCGGTTAGTTGAAAATTACAGCCGAAGCGATATTGCTATAAGGAAGCAGAGGCTGTAATTTTCAAAGCGCACGTATGTCATACGACGGTATATAACATATTTGCGAGGAAATTAATAAAACTCTGACTTTCTTAAACGTACAAATCTTTAATTACTTGTTACAGCAGTTATAGAAATTTGAACAATTTTTAAAACGTTGCCAGAATATTGACATAAAAACTCTTTATAACATTTTAAAAAGTATCATTCATTTTTAGATGGAGCATTTTAAAAAACCGTGCATGTTACTTTATGAAAAAAAAACTGTTGCGTTTTACATTACAATAACAAGTGCTAATGAAATACATCACGATATTGAAATTGGTGTAATTACAGCCACTTTACGAGCAAATATGTTATACATTATATTATTAATCTTAATTGTACACACAAAATGCGCGTGTATTATTGTGGTAGTAGATATATTTAATAGAATAGTACATGTTACTTTTTTCTATAAGTCATAATATTTACCTATCGTTTCTACTTGTCGTGTATCGAAATGTGCCTGACAGTGAATTACTGATTATATCGAACTGAAATATTACACCTCAACAATATATAAGTAGAATCGAATTGAGAATTTTCTCTCCTTTGGATGTCAATTGAAGATTTATATTTTGTTCGAATAATGAAATATGTTTTATAGTAGGCAAATAAATGAAAATACCCATATACTATAATAAACACCTTAAAAGCTAAACATATATACCTAAAAACTACATTTTACACACTACTTCGTGTGTAATATGCGCTGATCCAGCTATAGCTAGCAGTATATCAGGTAAACTTGCCGTGTCTGTGCTAGTAAATGTCTATGGTGTTCCTGTTTGTTTTCTCCGGTTAAACACCGATTTGGATGCGGCTGGCTGTGCTGGAGCCAGTCTGGGTATCTTAATAACGTGTGTTCGGGGTCTTATGCCACTTGCCGGCGTTAGGCACATAAAGCTAACGTACGTGAGCCGTTTCATATCGCATATGTTTAGCAAGCTTGTGATACTTATTCTGTGGTAAAGATTCTCTTTCATGTTCTGAGTTATGTCTTGTGTAATTTTAATAAAATTATTTATAGAACAAGCGGGTAAAAAAACACCAAAACCAGCAAAACTAACGCGTAGAGCAAGTGACATCATATCAAATCAAGCTTTGCGGAAAGAACTAGCAAGCTTGCATGACCAAGATACATGTATTGTATCTAAGACTACGCGTAATGGTAGAGCTCAACTTAATATTTCGGAAAAAAGGCTACGAAATCGTCTGATATTGATAAAGAAGGCAAGCAAAATATGCCAAAAAATTATTTAAATATGGACGAGTTTAATATAGTCGTCGTAGGAGCTAATAGAGACGAATGTAAAAGCTGTTGAAAAGCTTTACTATATGCAGGCGTGGCAGTTCAAAAGCCACCCGAAGTTCACCCGGAGGAGTTCCCGCGCTTCGGAGCCACCCGCGATGGAGCCGAGCCACCGCGGCACACGCGTCGTTTGTGTGCTCTGCCTCGAAGACTGGCGAAGACGGCTAAATTAATACACATAAACGCGCCAATAATAATCAACCGACTACCAAAGCAGGTGGTTGACGCGCCTTCTAGGGGGTCATTTAGAAATAAATTGAAAAACTGGCTGATCGAACATGCATTTTACGATTTTAATGAGTTAACTACTCGTAAGTTAATGGAATTATGATTATTATTTATGCTTTGACAGTGAAATTTAATTATCTTAAATGAATTGTTGACATAAATTATCTTGTTTATACAATTTAATATTTGATAACTTATTTAACATTGTTATTATCTTTTAATTTTCAATAATTATAATTTTAAGATAATTGTGCTTTGCTGTAGCAAAGCTGTAACGATTAATATTATTATAACAACAATTATTGTAATTGACTTGTATCTTCTATTTTGATACCAATAAATAAAATAATATGAATATATGATTTGAATATATGAATATGAATACATAAACCTTAATTCAATCAAATGAACATAATTATGACCCTTCATTTGATGGAATTTAGCTATTTATTTCAAACATAATTATTTTAATATTAGTGAGAAATTTTTACGTTCAATAATTGAAGTATGCTTCTAAAGAATATCACAAAAATATGAAAATATACCAAAATTAGGAATAATGTTACTAACGCAAGATTGACTCATCCAAACATAATTTACATTTATTCCAAGAACCTAATAAATTTTTCAAGTACCTACCCATCCCAAAACTCAGAAACAATTTAAACGGCATGAATAACTTATTAGCGTCTAGAAATTTAGAATATGATTTGAATAACATTCGCTTATAGATGGAAGTATAATAATAGTAATTATGTATTTGTGGAATGAGACAAAGAACATAGAGAAAAAATTGAAGCATAAATGCACTTCTGTTCAAATACGGTTATTGTCTTTATAGTAGTATAGTCATGTAGAGCCTTTAAGGAGGCTTAAATACTCTGACATCAGGGCTAGCCACCCGGCACAGGATCAAGTTTATGGTATTGTATAATATACTAGCGCAGTGGGCTGCGTCTGAATCCTAAAAGCTTTTAACGGAATAACAGACAATTAAGGTGGCTGCCCACTATAACTTACCATACTATGACCGTACTAAAAATAGAAAAGAGCACGATATGCTTTGCAGATTCCACTCACTGTTTAGACCAGTGAAATTTGCCCCACCAGGGGTGTCGCATGATTTTAAATTAAATGATTAGTGCCATGAAGTGCGAAATTCGACTCCAAATTTGAATCATTATCATTAAATCTAAAATATTAAGAAGTTTGTAAACTTAAAGCACCATTATTTGAAGTCAAAAATTACGGATTGTATGTAGTGGCCGTGGGGTGCCGGCAGAGTAGAATAGCACCCCCCTCTTGTACCAGGTGTCGTAAGAGCCGACTGAGGTACTACGGAACCGACAGTTGGCGGTATAACCATCCAGAACAGCGTAGCTAAAATGCAACAGGGCGGGGATGGGCAGCAGCATCCCCGTCGCGAGAGCTACGCCCTGCGATTGCCAACACGCTTGCCCAGCGCGGCAATTATGGGCAAAATCCCCCTAATATGATAGCACAAAATAAAACCAGGCCCCCAGTCCCCGGCAGCTCCGCTAGTCCTGGTTCCGGCAGCGACCACGGTAACGGCGGAGCAAGGGGTGCTAAGAATCCCCGGCAGAGATCCGGCTGCCACCCTAACCGACGACGACTGGCCCTGGCAACATATAACGTGCGCACTATGAGGACTGATGAGAAGATTGCGGAACTGGAAGAAGAGTTGGGTAGGTTGCGATGGGATATTATGGGGTTATCTGAAGTCCGTAGAGAGGGCGAGGACACGATAACCCTGAAATCCGGCAACCTACTGTACTACCGGGAAGGTGACCAACGGTCCCAAGGTGGTGTCGGCTTTCTCGTTCACAAGTCTCTCGTTAACAACATCATTACCATCGAAAGTGTGTCGAGCAGGGTTGTATACCTGATACTCAGAATATCCAAACGATATTTGTTGAAGGTCATCCAGGTATACGCACCGACCTCGTCACACCCAGATGATGAAGTGGAGGCTATGTATGAGGACGTAAGTCGGGCCATACATACGTCTAAGACCCGCTTCACGGTTGTTATGGGAGATTTCAACGCAAAGTTGGGCAAGAAAAGCGATGATGAGTTGAGAGTGGGGCAATTTGGATTTGGGCAACGGAACCCCAGGGGCCACATGCTGGCAGACTTTCTGGAGAAAGAGCAACTCTTCATGATGAACTCTTTCTTCCAGAAGCCACCTCGCAGGAAATGGACCTGGATGAGTCCCGACGGTACCACGAGAAATGAGATAGACTTCATCATGACTAGTGAAAAACGGATATTCAACGACGTCTCCGTGATCCACAGGGTAAAAACCGGCAGTGATCACAGAATCGTCCGAGGCAAACTGAATATCAACGTTAAACTCGAAAGGTCCCGTCTGATACAGTCTACGCTCCGACCTTCTCGTGCCCACATACAAAACCCCGAGAACTTTCAGCTCGAGCTCTCAAATCGCTTTGCTTGCCTGGAGAACTTTGCGTCAGTGGACGAGATCAATAACGGGCTCGTAGAAACTGTCCAAACGGTGGGTTCTAAATTCTTTAGACCCCGCCGTTCAGATAGACCTCAGAAATTCTCCGATCATACTCTAAATCTCATGGCCGAACGACGCTCGCTAAGACTGCAGTCTTCCGATGATGCAAAGTCATACAGGCGGCTCAATAGACAGATTTCAAAATCGGTGCGGTGCGACATTCGTCTCTTTAATACTAAACATGTTAAAGAGACAATAGAGCGGAACAAAGGCTCCAAAGTGTTCGCGAGGCATTTTTCTATTGGGCAAAGCCAGTTGACAAAGCTGAAGAGAGAAGATGGCAGTATAGCGTCAACCAAGGCAGAGGTATTGCAGGAGATCGAAAGGTTTTACGGACAGTTATACGCCTCGGTAGCAAAGCCTGTAAACAGCGCGGCCAAAGACCCAAGAGCCAAGCTGACCCGACACTTCACCGAAGACATCCCGGACATTAGCCTGTACGAGATTAGGATGGCCCTGAACCAACTTAAGAACAATAAGGCGCCGGGTGACGACGGAATCACTTCAGAGCTTCTGAAAGCGGGTGGAACGCCGGTACTAAAAGTCCTTCAGAAGCTATTTAACACCGTCGTCCTCGAGGGCATAACGCCAGAAGCGTGGAACAGAGGCGTGGTGGTGTTGTTTTTCAAAAAAGGTGACAACACCTTATTGAAGAACTACAGACCCATCTCACTTCTGAGCCATGTTTATAAGTTGTTTTCAAGGGTCATTACGAATCGTCTCGAACGCAGGCTTGATGACTTCCAGCCTCCCGAACAAGCCGGTTTCCGGAAGGGCTTTGGCACCATGGACCACATACATACGCTGCGGCAGGTTATACAGAAGACCGAGGAGTATAACCTGCCACTTTGCTTGGCGTTTGTGGACTATGAGAAAGCCTTTGATTCGGTTGAGACATGGGCTGTGCTTGAGTCTCTTCAACGATGCCGTATTGACCATCGGTACATTGAAGTGCTGAAGTGTTTGTATAATAACGCCACTATGTCGGTTCGAGTACAGGAAGAGAACTCCAAGGCGATCCCTTTGAAGAGAGGCGTAAGACAGGGAGACGTAATATCTCCGAAACTGTTTACTACTACTCTGGAGAACGCCTTTAAGCTCTTGGAATGGAAAGGACTCGGCATCAACATCAATGGCGAATACATCACTCACCTTCGATTTGCCGACGATATCGTGGTCATGGCAAAGTCGATGGAAGAACTAAGCACGATGCTCGAAGGCCTTAATCGAGTCTCTCAACAGGTGGGTCTTAAAATGAACATGGACAAGACAAAGGTCATGTGTAATTCTCATGTTGTACCCACCCCTATTTCAGTTGGGAACTCGGTTCTTGAAGTCGTTGACTCGTACGTCTACCTAGGACAAGTAGTCCAGTTAGGTAGGTCCGACTTCAAGAAAGAGGCCAATCGCCGAATCCAACTCGGTTGGGCAGCGTTTGGGAAATTGCGTAACGTCTTCTCGTCCGACATACCTCAGTGCCTCAAGTCGAAAGTTTTCGACCAGTGTGTGTTGCCAGTGATGACTTATGGCACAGAAACGTGGTCTCTCACTATGGGTCTTATTAGTAAGCTCCAAGTAGCCCAACGAGCCATGGAGAGGGCTATGCTCGGAGTTTCTCTGCGAGATCGAATCAGGAATGAGGAGATCCGTAGAAGAACCAAGGTTACCGACATAGCCCAGCGGATTGGCAAGTTGAAGTGGCAATGGGCAGGGCACATAGCGCGGAGAACTGATGACCGATGGGGTCGAAAAGTTCTCGAGTGGAGACCACGTACCGGCAAGCGCAGTGTAGGTCGTCCACCCACGAGGTGGACGGATGACCTTATTAGGACCGCAGGATCGCGCTGGATGCAAGCCGCTATCAACCGGTCTTATTGGAAATCATTAGGGGAGGCCTATGTCCAGCAGTGGACGTCCTATGGCTGAAATGATGATGTAGTTATATTTACGTCGCAAATATTTTCGAAATCTGCCCCACCAAGATGGGATGAGTGGGGCAGATTCCACTCCAAAAAATGAAGGAGTGGAACCTGCCCCACCAGTGCGCTTTGGTGAGGCAGAGTGGAAGCACTCAATAATAACAGTCTTCGATAATATCTTGCCGGTGCTAAAACGCATGGCACGCGACGCCGCTGGTCGGTGACGGAACGGTCTAGAAGGCATAGTCTCTCATACTTTTCAATAAAAAGATTTTTTTTTACATCTTATACAGGGTCATAGGCTCTGTGGTCATAGGTATTAAACGCAAAACCTTTTAAGGGCTTTTTTACCTGACACGATTCAATTAGTTTCCTACGTTATAGTGGGCAGACTCCTTTATGATTGAAACACTACGCTAAGCTAGATGAATCAGAAAGTGCTACTCTAGTAGGTACTCTGACCCCATACAGGGTACCTATTGCTTTGCAAAGTTTAGGGATTTGAAGAGGTAGGTATGCTCAGTTGCTCAACATTATGAACCAACTATTTGACGCTTGAAATATTTACAGGATATTTAGTTGTATATTCACTTTAAAAATAATTAATTAAATAAAAATCAATTAAGGGGTTTTTATACAATACAGAACCCTTCGTGCGCGAGTCCTACTCGCACTTGGCCGATTATTGTTATTTACCTACTTTTCATTTTGTCGACGTCATGGACGACAAAACAGAAAATATGCTATGAGGTTAAAAATGTGAAGCTATGCTATGTTAAATGGCGTAGGCTTTGCACACAACAGTTAAAAACCACGGTATAGTTAACGAAGCAACCTGACGAAAACATTTCCAAAAAAAAAAACACCCTTACTAGAATCGAAAACCTTTTAAATCTGGCCTTTCAATATTTGATACAGACTATCTCGGCTTTCTATCGAGCCGAGTAATGCTAGTAATCACCGGGTGTCACTTACCCATCGATCGTAGTTTGGGTATCATCTACCCATCACCGTGGTTGTAGCTCGAGGTTGTCTGTTGACTAAAATCTAATGGAAGTTCTTTTCGGAGCCTAATTACGCTTTTTTACAATCAATTTTTTTTATAATCTAACATTTTTTCTTTCTTTTTGCGTCAAGGTTGACAAAAAACGAAATATACCATGATTGAAAATCTGAAACCAAGAAACTATTTAAAATGGCGCCGAATAATGTCACAACGAACAGACACAACTTGATCAAAAAATATTTCCTTCGTCCAAAAAAATAACACACCCAAACCAGAATCCAGAACCTTTTAAATCAAGCCAGCCTTTCAATATTTGATACAGCCAATCTCGGCTTCCTATCGCGGCCGAGTAATGCTAGTAATCACCGGGTGTCACCTACCCATCGATCGTGGCCGTGGCTCGACATTGACTGATTCTGATTTTTACGCGTGAAGCTGTTACGGGAGCCACATAAGGAATGGAGATTTTGAAAACATGACTTTGAAATCACGTGTAAAGCTGATTGTCTCGGTCAGCGCGTGAAATATTTTTTCATCACATCTATTCGAAAAGGACGACTTGGTGCACCTTTAAGTGCGCCCAAAGGTGGTGTTTTCTATAAGGAACTTTATAAGTGCGCCGGAATTATCTTTGCTGCGCACTTTTTGAATTTGGAATTAGTGCGCCGGAATGATCTTTGTCACGAACTTTTTGAATTTGGAAGTATTTGTAATGTTAGTATTCAGCGCCAAAAAAATGAATGAAAAGAATTTAGATATAAGTTTTCATTTGTTTTATTGTTAGATAGAATTTAATTTCAATTTAGTTGTTACTCTACGATTTATTAAATAATAATATTACAATAAAATATGAGGTGCTTTTTATTTTCTCATAGAGGTGATGAAAAGTAGAGTGTACCACTCGGGCGCAAAATATATTTTTGACTTACTCGTACTTTGAATCCCTCGCTACGTTTAGAATTCTACTTAAGAATCCCTAACTTTGCTCTGGATTCAAAAAAGCGCCCTCGCCGTAAAAATATTATTTTGCTCCCATATGATACAATTTACTATTTTTTATTTTTGGTTTTTCGCCTTTTAATGATACACAAATCATTTTAAGTTTATGAAAACTCGTTTAGCGGCCATGGATAGAGGTAGTGTTTACGAGTTACATATAGGTACAATAAAAACCAAATTAGTGTTCAGTTTATACACGAAAAGTGCAACCATTGCATTATGTCCTTTTGATCTTAAATCCTCTTTCAGTCGAAATAAACAGAAAAAATGCCAAATATATGGTCGATACAATTATCTTCTTTTTCTCAGAACATGTTTTGAGAAAATTAGATATACTGTTTCCGCTGATTAATCGATAATGAAAAATATATATTTTTTTATATTTTCGTACAAATATTTTTTTTATTTTGTAATAACTTATACTCTATAAAATTTAACTTGATGATATCTGCGACAGCTGTCAGAAAAATCACGCCTATGAAGTCCCAAATTTCTTAATAGTACAGACAGTACCTGTCAATGTCATACTTTATGGGCATGCCGATTAGTGATGGGCGACGAATAATCGTGACCACAGAGTTTTAGATAGAGTTTTATTTAAAATATCGATAGTTTATACTAACGTTATTTTAAATAAAACTTAATTAATTTTATTGTATATTTTAATATCATAACATTTTTTACATGTGTAATTAAATTAAACCCAATTATATGTTTCATTAGCAACGATAATAATGAAAAACGTCGATAAATACTATAGTTACATTATTATGAGTATTTAATTAATATGATAACATTATTTACATGTGTACATACTTGATCTTAAATAATAGTAAGTAAATAAAATCCAATTTCTCACCTTCAACTACTCATTCGATTTCATTACAACATTGTTTGAAAATCGATTTTTTCCACCACTATCTCAACTCTAAAAATGTCAATCTTCTATGTCAATGTCAGAGACATTGACATAAGATTGAAGAGATCGCAGAGGTCAAGTTAAATTTTAAAGAGTATAGTCCACATAGTAAATACCCTAAAATGCCTTGCAGGCCTGACTAAAACATACGAGGTCACATTTTTTATAAAAATGTAGGTAATAAGTAACTATTATACCCCCGAGTAAAAACTGTACTAACCATTTTTTCTTTAAAACACCTGCGTCCCATGCTACTTTTACCATTTTAGAAAATTGCAAATTTGAGGTAAAGAAACATTTTGAAAAATCTTGTTTAACAGATCTATTATTTTTAATTTCCCTCAGGTACAACGCCTGTTATAAACATGTAGGTACTAAAACTAAGTTTGAGTATTTGTTGAACGATAAAAGTGAAGATAAAAAGTGAATTCGTTTAGGCCGGATTGATAGCGGTATCGGAGTTTTAAAATCGCCTGAAAGCCTCCGACATGGCTAAACGGCTAAATCAACTGCGACCCACAATTTAACTTGTTATTCGAACCATGGCAGCGCTCAGTTGTCAATGATAAATGCGTGCGGCGCGGCGAACACCTATCCGAATACTGACTGTGCCAAATGTTGCTTAATTAACAATAAATATAACAATATCATTAATTATGACATTGAACATATCTATGTTATGTACATATTTTAGTTACTTGAAATAAGTAAATGTTTTTATTATTTATTGAAAAAAATTTACATCACTAAATATTTTATAACAACAAATGGCAATGCAATTTTCATTACCTTTTAGATTATTTGTTTGGAAGGTTCATAGCTATTACAGGTAAGGTCGGGACGGGCTGCAGTAGATATCTAAAGTAAAATTCTAATTTGAGTCTGCGTGTACATATTATAATAGAATTAACCTAATGCTTAGTTATCAAGATAAATACTAAAACTCAGGGAAGAGGTAGATAAATTAATTACACTCCATTTGTTGGTAAAAGCTCCGCAGCTCAACCGGTTGTTTCTGTTTAGTTTTCTAGACAGATTGCTCGAAGACAAATCAAAGATGAAATATTTTTTATGACTTTTGGAACATAACCAAACTGTTTTGTTTTGTTTACGTCAAACCTTAGAATAAAGAAAGATGTAGAAATGTCCTAAAGTAGAAAGATCGTAAGACGTGATCACAGCAAGATGGCGTCGAAAACGCGGAGAATCTCATTTGTCACAAGTGACACTGATGAAATGACACATTGGCTTCTCAGCAATATGGCGGATAACATTCAAAGCCGAAAGTATTAGGGCTTGCTTAGGGTCTATCAAGACCGCTCTAATAAATCCAAAGCCGAACTTATATTTTCTACCTTATAAACCTTATTGCAATAGAACAATCATCTCAAGTCTAACACCCAGTCCACTCTAATAATACGTCCATGTATCTAACATGTTCTCAATTTCAAAATGGACAATTTGCTCTTAAATTTTTGTAGAAAAATAAAAAGTTCCAGATATAAAAACATATCTAATTTGGCTTGGCCTCGTTGGCAGAATTGACGGATCTTTGCGGAATTGTTTTGTTAGCCAAATTCATAGAATTTATGGATATTTGGAGCGCAGATTATTCCATCTAAACGTTTCAAAGTTTTATCTTTTGAATTTATTTCGTTTATAAATCACGGAGATACGTGCGCCCGAACGGCTTAATTTTTTTTTCTGAATCAGCCGGCGGTCGTAATTTGTAAACGAGGCGTTTTTGAAAAAATATTAGCGTTTTAAAAGGTTTTTAAGGGTTACTTCCGTTTTGGTTTGTAATTAGCCGTGAAATATTGCTAAGGATTTTTAGGTTTAATGAAGTGTTATTTGTTTTGATTTAAAATATTGCTTGGAGAAATAAGCTTTAAGGGAATGTCTTACTATCAAATTTGATTAGTATTTATTACGAATTATAAATTAGTCAGGTAAGTATTAGGGTACCTACGAGTACTTGATTAAACACTAATACTAATATTTTGTACGTAATAAACTGACATTATTTTATTAACATCATTATCTCAGCAAAAAACGATCACTGTTGAACATAGTCTCCTCCGCGGAATTCTTATAGAATCAAATAGCTTCCTGAGCTAGAGCATTCTACAGTTTACAACGTCTACCTGAAAAATAAGCGCTCTACGGAAGGATTGTATCTGTGTATCCATAAAATGTGCCAGTGTGTGGCAACGTGTCTCCCAAAAAAAAATCTATAGTTAGATAGGGGGTTTAATTAATTTTAAATTTTGTACATGTGTCATGTGTTAAGCAAACAATGCTATTTGGTCATGCACCGCTGATTAGCAAGCAAATCTTGTATATCGTAGGTTAACCCTACGGTGTGGGTTTATGTTCATTCGTTCACTCCAGTTCCGGTGTTCTTCTCAACGTTCGGTTCGTTCGGTCCAACGTGTATTATCGTGGCATTCCGCACCACTGGGCCCGGCCACTTGAGTGCGGACAGGATGTGTGAGAACGATGAAAACATCTAGATACACTCGCCTGACGGAAGAAAACCTTACGAAGAAAGGATTTATTGCGCAGCAACTGTTTTACATATGTAAGTGTAGGTTAAAGCGAAGCTTGACCAAGTATTCCTTGCCCATTGAAGCAATGGTCAGTAGCATTTACTGTGGCTCAGACGGTACGTTAAATGAAATTATAAACCTCAAAAATTGTTGACCCGTAATATACAGGGTTATTTCTAATCAATTAGCATCCTTCTAGGGGCTTATCCTGTACATCAAAACTAACAACTTTTGTTCTACGACTTTCGTCAAAACTCAAATTGTTCCATAGAAAAATATCGTTCATCCGTGACAAAATGTATGGAACAGCTGATTTTTGTTTTTGAATTTTGACAAAAGCCGCAGAACAAAAGATGTTAGTTTTGATGTAAAGAATAAGCCCCTAAAAGGATGCTAATTTTGGGAATAACCTTGTATACTCTGATGATTACAACACATTTTTCTATCTTCTAACTTTGGAATCGTGTAAAATACCTTAAAAAAGTACATGTGCAGTTTTTCTCCTCTGAGGTATGTATATTATCGTGAAATTCCGTGCCACTGGGCCCGGCCACTTGAGTGCGGGCAGGATGTGTGAGGACGATGGAAACATCTAGATACACTCGTCTGACGGAAGTGCACCGACTGAAAACGGGAATATAAATGAGAGGGACGTTAGATTGTTGATAACTGCTAATGGAAACACTGGAGTTAAACCTTCCAAGAAAGGGATACCGTTACTAGGTGGCAGTTAAACACGTGAATAAAGTTACTGTTAAGTCGTATATTGATGTTTATTTTACCTTTACAGTGAGGATAAAGCTGGAAAGATAACATTGATCGTATATTTATTACGAGTTAGAGTCTGGCTAACGAAAGTTGATACTGGAATTTTTAGCAAACTTTTTAAATGACAACACACGGTGCTACTACCATCGCGGATTTACCTTTAAATTTGGGTATTTTACCTAGTATTTTCTGAACTGAACAAAATGATTCATTATATTATTATATTCTTCATCGTAATGAAGTAGATAGGTACGCGTTGAAATCATTTGGAGAGCAATGCAAAGCCTCAGTTTGGCATAATAATAACGTCAAAAAACTGAAAATAATTAACGTAATGAATATAAAACTCCTACACGATAAGTTAAAACTTGAAAAAAACTTTTTTGCTGCGATTCCTCCAAAGATTTGGAAGAATCGAAATCGCAGTATGGTAACAATGCTACGTCGTGTGAGTGAGAGAAAGTGTTTCCCTCTCAGCTTAGGGCTGCCATACTGATATTTTTTAAATTTGCCGCGCTTTGTCAGTATCAACTTTCGTTAGCCAGACTCTAGTAATAATGCTTGTCCACGCAGTCACGAATCAAACAAGAGCTTAATTCACAATTACAAATTGTAACTGCATTGAAAGTAAAATCACTTTCATGAGCATTTTTTAATATACAAAGTTGCTTGAGCAAGTAATCAATATACTTATTCTTTGATTGAAAATATTGCTTTTATGTTTCGCTTTTTAGCATCATAATTACGATTCATTCGAAGGACGCCTACTGCACGAAATGTTTTCTGTAGATTTTCATCAAAGGTTTAGATCAAAGAGGCCGATTGGAAGATGCTTGCCTGTCTGTCGCTTCTTCCCGTGGTATTAATCAATCCTTTAGTGCACTGAAATTTGAAAATTAACATCAATGATATTTTTCGGTGGTTATTAGAATTAGAAATTAGAATGGTGAGTATTTTCTGTGTAAATCGAAGTAAAGTTCGTATAAAATTGTAAAATACTCCGAAAGTTCATTTAAATTAGAAAATAACACAGGTAAAACCATTTTAGTTTCTATTGTCAAAGTAGTCACAAAATCAAAAAAATACCTCCTTCCGTCCCTCGCTAATTAAACTTTTGGTCCACGTGTAGATTTCAACCAACTATTGAATATCAAATAAATAATCTTGCAATCTCAATTTGAGATACTGTTTCTGTTTGAAATTAAATGTCCACGAACAAGATCAAGTACCTATTGAAATCTAAACTGTTAATCAAAGTTTAAATTAAGTCTCGCTGGCCCTCTTCCCGGGAGATTTTTCTAAGAACAGGTAAGAAAAGAGAATTTATCCTCCAATAAATTCGTATAACGACCACTTAATGTTACTAATACAGAAGATTCGAATCGTGGGGTGAACTTTGCCCACGTTCTTAATAAGTTCCACGAGGTAGAAAACTTGGCAAACAATTCACCTATACTGCCTGTGGGGCCTGAATAATCAAGAGCATAAAACATGTCCTGTAAAACTTGCTAACTAGAGCATGGACAATTTTTTGGATATACAATGTGTTTGTCTACCGGTGTCGGAGCCTTAAGCGGTGACATATATAGCAAAGGAGACGTCCACAAGTGGTATATTATTCAGAGAAAAATCGAACCAAGATGATATATACATCATTTAAAAGCTTGTTTTATGGGCTTCTCAAAAATATTTAATTTAGATTTTTCCACCCCTCCAATTTTTTTTAAATGCGAAAAATAAACTGTATGAAAAATAACAATACAGCTTATTTTTTTTTCTAGTTTAGCAATGATAAAGTGCTTCTATCGTTATTTTACTTGCATCCGTAGCTGATTCTGCCACAATCATCTCTTAATTTGCTAAAATTAAAAATTATAACCTACCAGTGTGACCAGTTAGTAGGTACAATGTGACAAAAAACACTTAAAAAGTGTGTCTAATTGGTAAAAAAATATTTTATTTAACAATTTGGAGGTTACTTAATCAGGGTTACTAGAGATAAACTACTTATTGAGCTAAATATATTTATTTATCCTAATAAATTCAAAATTAATTTTAAAAAATCGGAGGGCTCTTTTTTGTTTTTAACTGTTGTAATAGACTCAAAAAAATATGAACTTTCTCGAAATGTAACGAGTGTTCTGGTTAGAATTTTTGATTATTATTATACCAGCCTCCATACATTTTGTGGACATGTCCTTTTGAATAACTTTTACTGTGGGATCAACTATGAAAACGCAAAAATAAGAGTTATTCCATACTTTTTGTCGAAAGTCTTTTAAAAAATTGTATGTCGTACTGAACATCAGTTTTTTTACGTTTTCAGAGTTAGTCTCATAGCAAAAGTTGTTCAAAATTTGCCATAGATGTCTCCGCTTAAGGCTCCGACACCGGTAGACAAACACATTGTATAGGTATTCTACTTATTATTTTGATTTTAAGAAGCTGTAGTTCTGCATTTAAAATGAATTGGTAGAATAAAAGTGACGTCCACAAGTGGTATATTATTCAGAGAAAAATCAAACCAAGATGATATATACATCATTTGAAAGCTTGTTTTATGGGCTTCCCAAAAATATTTAATTTAGATTTTTTGACCCCTCCATTTTTTTTTAAATGTGAAAAATAAATCGTATGAAAAATAACAATACAACTTATTACTTTTTCTAGTTTAACGATGATAAAGTGCTTCTATCGTTATTTTACTTGCATTCGTAGCCGATTCTTCCACATTCATCACATAATTTGCTGAAATTAAAAATTATAACCTACCAGTGTGACCAGTTAGTAGGTACAATATGACAAAAAAACTCTTTAAAAGTGTGTCTAATTGGTAAAAATGCTTTTATTTAACAATTTGGAGGATAATTAATGAGGGTTGATAGAGATAAACTACCTATTGAGCCAAATATATTTATTTATCCTAATAAATTCAAAATTAATTTAAAAAAAATCGGAGGGCTCTTTTTTGTTTTTAACTGTTGTAGACTCAGAAAATTATGAACTTTCTCGAAATGTAACGAGTGTTGTGGTTAGAATTTTTGATTATTATTATACCAGCCTCCATACATTTTGTGGACATGTCCTTTTCAGTATACAACCTAGTAGTAGCCTATATGATAGATTTATTTCATGTTATTAAACATGTTACAAAATAAATTTAATATTTCTTGTTAGTTTTCTTGATGACTGACGTAACCTATTTGATCGGTAAAAGTCCAAAATAATACTTAGACGTGACCATTGACACAGTAATCAAATATAACTACATATTTTCACTTCAAATTAGAGGTTACGAAACCTTGTCGAACCATAATTATGTGTGTACAAATATGAAACCAACAATAGGGATGTTAGCACTAATCACAAACTAATGTTTAGTGTTAATTTTGTGATAATTTGAAATATTAGAATATCGATAATTATTTTTTGCAAAAAGTAGCATGACCGACTTCACCCGTGTACAGAATCATTACATAGTATAAAACAAAGTCGCTTTCCGCTATCTGTCCACATGTATGCTTATATTTTTAAAACTACGCAACGGATTTTGATGCAGTTTATTTCAATAGTTAGAGTAATTCAAGAGAAATGTTTATATGTTTATTACACCTGTACGAAGCCGGGGTGCATCGCTAGAACGCAAATATCGCACGGATCGATGTAACATTTTTCACATTATTGATGATTTATCAAAAATGGCTCAGCCAATGTCCATAAAATTTAAATGAGACCAATTTCGAAGTATATTCTTTCCAATAAATAAAAAAATATTGAAATCAGACTAATATGAAAAAAGTTATGCGTGGTTATACATAAAATATATATATATATATACGCGTCGAATTGTATACCTCCTCCGGTGGTTCGTCGGTCAAAAATCACATTTTTATAATTTAATATAACTTAGTAAATTTATTAAAAATGGTTTTAAATGCTGTATTTGTAATCTGTTGTCACGTGAGTTCAAACACCGATATTGACTTATTACGTCACTAACCACAAAACAAGCTGTCAAAGACTGTTACTTCTCTGCATTTTTAGGGTTCCGTACCTCAAACGGAAAAAACGGAACCCTTATAGGATCACTTTGTTGTCCGTCTGTCCGTCTCTCCGTCTGTCTGTCTGTGTGTATGTCAAGACTCTTTATCTCGGGAACGCGTAAAGATATCGAGTTGAAATTTAAACTATATACGTAAACCTATGAATTCTTGCAGTTGTGTAAAAAAAAAACTTCTCAGTTATCGTTTAAAAAAGTTAGAGCCGTTTACGTCGTAAAAAACCGGACAAGTGCGAGTCAGGCTCGCACATCGAGGGTCCCATACAAACACGTTGTAAAAATAATTATAAACTTGTTATAACATTGCAAATGAAGTTCTTTAAAATGATAATTCACTCACTTTGAATTTGTTCAAGTCAGGAAATGGATTTATCTGTTTGCTTTAAAACAACATCTAGCGAACGCATAGATATCTCGTACATCGACGGCGAAAGTTAATACCGCGGGCTAACTTGACGCCAACGCCATCTAGTTTTGATATGAGTAAATACTGAGATTTAAACTGTTGCTTTAAGAATTGATTTTATATTGCTATTAAGTTTGATGTTTTATATTTATACAATTATACATTTATATTTGAACTTATTTTCAGTTTAGACAGGATTTTGAACCATATTTTGTGAATTTTGAAGCCCTTATTTTTTGTGATGTAAATAAAAATGTACAATTTTCAGATTTATTCCTACATGTCTACTCTGAGACAATGCTTCTCGCCAAATTTCATAGTTCTATGTCGACGGGAAGTACCCTGTAGGTTTTGATTTTTGTGTGCAAAATATGCGGTTTTTACGACATAAACGGCTCTAACTTTTTTATACGGTAACTGAGAAGCTTTTCTTTTACACAACTGCAAGAATTCATAGGTTTACGTATATAGTTTAAATTTCAACTCGATATCTTTACGCGTTCCCGAGATAAAGAGTCTTGACATACACACAGACGGACAGACGGACAACAAAGTGATCCTATAAGGGTTCCGTTTTTTCCGTTTGAGGTACGGAACCCTAAAAATGCAGAGAAGTAACAGTCTTTGACAGCTTGTTTTTTGTGGTTAGTGACGTGATGATGATCTGGTGCTTCTACAAACATTCATTATAAACCACACAGCACCGCAAACCCGGTGAAAAACACGGTCCGTAGTCCGGTGGAAAATACAGAAGTATACATACAAACTCTCTAATATTTTGCTAAGTCACAAGCATTTTATGTGAGATACGTTTTTGACAGCTTTTTCGTATTTCAAAGTTAAAGCTAAAAGTACTGCCATCATCAAAAATGCCAAGTCGATGACTGCCATGGCATAATGTGCCCTATTTCAGACTGATTGCGTTACGTCCATGACAGTCCCCCGTAGAGTACAATCCCCCGCTCATTGCTCGTGGCATGTCATTATCATGGCATGGGGACGGTCCTTACTTGCAGCAGTTTATAATCTACTTTCTGCTTTTGTTTTGTATAACTCTACAAGGTTTCTTTGCTTGTAAGATCATAAATATGCCCCAATCGGTCTTTGAAGATAGTTCTACTAATACAATACGCTTAACAGCGGACTACAAGACTTCTAAGAGCGATTATAAGCTTTAGCTTAGCTTAAGCTTTTGTAAGCTGTTGTAGATGAGAATTCGAATAAAAAAATTAAGTGGCAGTCGTTGAAATAAAACTAACCTCTATCGGAGGCATGAGGTCATCGAATGTTGATGTTGACTGCCAAACATATCGTAGGACTTTGAGCTGTGAGGAAAATCGAGAAATTGAAATGAATGAATTCCTTTTGTCCAAGACGTGTTAAAAGTAAGTATGTTGTACTGTACTGTATCAGCCTTTTACTGCAGGACGTAAGCCTAACCACGAAGGGTGATTGGGCCATATCCACCACGCTGGCCCAGTGCGGGTTGGTGGATTCACATACGCCATCAAATTTCTTCTACGGACACATGCAGGTTGCCTCACGATGATTTCCTTCACCGAAAAGACAGTGGTGTGAAATTCCGTACATAAATTTCAAAGAACTCATTGGTACGGAACCGGGATTTGAACCCACGACTTCACGATTGTAAGGCGAATGTCACTACCTCTTGACCATCACGGCTCCCTCTTGACCATCACGGCTCCCTTGACCAGCACGGCTCCCAAACAAAATAGGTAGGTATGTTGATGATTTATAAAATTACAAAAGCCGGGTAGTCAGTCGCTAGATTACATTCGCCGAACATGAGACCCCCATCAATGTACGCAGACTACTATTCCACACTAAGACGTACTTTATCATACGATATGAATTTTATTGTACAACAATATGTTTTACAATATCAATGAATCAAAGAGTTGAATAGATTTACGTCGCGTTCTATAGGCACGGGTTGAATTACGCACTCTGTTTATTTGCAACATATATACAAAGTCGGATCATTCCAATTTGTCATCGAGAATGCTTATCGAGCGATACAGAGATCTCATTGAATCTGATATATGAACCATTAAGAAAGATTCATTCGTGGGCCGAAGCTTGATGGACCGATGTAATTATATTATGGCCAGGGCCCTACTGTTTTACACTTTGATTATTTATAGGATGTGGCTAACCTACGAGTACATATTCCGCTCTACAGTAGTAGGTACATATGTGGCAGATAGCTCTCTCTCTCTCTCTCTCTCTTTCTGGCTATACAATACTATACATCCCAGATGGTGGTAGGGTCAGCGTTCTTCACTTTGCTCCTCCATTTCGCACGATCTTCGACATCCTCTTCGGAAACATTGCACTCTCTCATGACCCTTTGCACTACATCCCTCCATTTTGTTTTGGGTTTGCATCTAGTTTTTTGACCGGGGATAAAATATTGTATAGGCAGCGAAAGATACGTCATTATTATAAAACAATCAATTTATTGTATTAACTCTGATATTTTGTTGACGGTTTCTTCAATTAGCAGCTTTCCTACTGTATTGGTAAAAATAATTACGCCTTCGCCTAATTAAGGATTGGTAGATTCATATAACTATGTCATTGAATTTCACCTGTAATATGTAGTGACATTTATTTTATTTATTTTTTTTTTAATAATGACAATACTACACCACTACTACATAGAAAACAATAGTGACAAAATTGTTTCTTCGCCTAATAATTCATTTAACTTTACTTGAAAGTGAGGAATGGGGATAGTATATTTAGCCATTCCGTAGCTGAAGGTATAAAAAGTATTTATTTATTTGTGTAGATACTAACTATAAAACAGACAGGTGGCAGTATAGTTTTTCAGCATTTTTTGGCCAACAAATCTATTATTTTTGTTTGCCTACTTTTGTGTCGGTGCAGTGTCACATCCCTTCCTAAATTATCAAAGAATCAGTGGGCCCTGTTTTACAGGATATATTTTTGTGAAAATATATTGCGGGGTGCACTCAGTCGTTATCCATCTGATTTGTATTGCTCCCACGTGTACGTAATTTAGTATATACACTCGTTTAGATATTCACAGGAAATAATTTAATCGAATCGAAATGTAGAATGCCCGAAAAATCTCCAAATGTAACATTATTTTTTTTTCTTTTTGTGATAAACATTTCAAAAATTGACGAGTTCGCAGGATTTGAACCTGCATCCTCTGGGACTCCGGCCCAGTTGCTTTGTCCAATTAAGCTAAAACGCTGTCTGCGAAGGCGCCGAATTAGTGAGTGTTTATCATTTTTACCAACTACCACATTGTTGGTACTTTCTATACACCTAGTGTGTGAAGCACGATAAAAATAATTTAATTGATTAAGCAATGTGTCATTTCTCGTTAATGGTAAGAAGTTCTAATAATTTCACATTAAGTGACTGATTAGTTTAAAGCACTAATTCGGGGCCTTGGCAGATAGCGTTTTAGCTTAATTGGACAAAGCAACTGGTTTTGACGTATGTATTTTTATGTTAACGATAAATAATCTGTGAGACTTTCATAATCAGTTACTATTAAAATAAATTCTGAAATAATTAAGTGATAAATCATTAGATCTCATTTTGGGCGCCTCAACATAAATATGAACAGAATCTTCATACCTACTTGCGCTTAAGACTCAGCAATGTTTTTTTTAGCTAATTAAATGCTAATTAATCGGTATCGGGTTATTTTGTGTAGAAAAATATTTCCTAAATTGATTTTTATAACATGGTTTCTATATATTTTGCGAGCAATGTCATATCAACATTTTTAAAATATTTTTCTACTTAAACCGTAGGCCGTAGTAACCACAATGAAAGAAAATAATAGCGAAATCATTTTACAAAACAAAAAAGCCAATAATCAGGTAGATGTGTCAAACGGTTATGACTTAAGCCAAGTATTCACTGAGCAAATGTTTATAATTCCGTCTCTGATACAAAATCTAAGTGTTTCCGAAACAAAGAATAATGTTTCAGAGGCAATTATTTTGTTTCTGCAAACACTACCGTATAGAACACGGAAACAAATTCACATCTACGTAATGTTTCAGAAGCTGTGTATCCAAAAAATTGTTACTCAGTGAACACATGGCTTAAAACTCCAAACATTTTCGCAATGTCTAATTCGCAATGAATAATCTGCAAGTATCGAACGTGAAAATAGACGAGACAAAAATCCAAAAATCTATCGAACTTGTTTATAAAACAAAACAACGTCAAAAGTCAATTAGGGAAGGACCAATTCGATTTCCGAACTTCGACAGTCTGTTGTTTTGCTAACTGAATTTCAATCTGTCGGGCAAGTTTTTTTTAATTCTTTGGCTTAGAGCTCTAGACACAGACGTGTTTTGAGTTGACATCAAGATTAAAATAAATATACGCCGTGGAATTCAATCATGACGGTTAAAAAGCAAACTCAAATAAAAAAATCGAAGAAAAAGCAATTGATTGAACGTGAAAGCGGCCTTGTTTACTTTTTAAAACAATCGACTGTGAAAATTCCGTCCATGCAGTTTTTCATCAATTTTGTTCGGATTTTAAAAGTCTCTAGCCAAAAAATAATCAAAAGTAAAACGTGTATCGAGTTCCGTACCTATCTGAAAGTTTTTTTAAATGATACTGTTTTGAAAATTTTATCCTTTGACGCAAAGTTATGGTATAAGTCACACATACGAGTTACAATATACGAATCATAAATATCTGATTCAGATACCTATATAATCTATGTATACATAAACATAGGCTTCACTAAAAGTAGCTTAGTCTAAAGGTACAAAAAAGCCTACTTAGTACAAATATACAAAGTGATCAACTAAGCCTATTTAAGAATTTAAACATAAACATAAAAATCTAAAACAACAATTTATCTCCTTATCGGCTCTGGCAACATTTTTTAAATCGTTCTCAATGTTTTTCTATTACTAGGAGTTCTTTTTCTGACCCAATTTAGACACCCCAATTAACGGCTCTTCCCGCGCCCTTGTTTAAAAACAGAATAAAGCTTAATTTTTTAATCTGTCGGCCTTAGCTTGGCAGCACTCTTTGCATTAAGCCTACTCTGAAATATTTATTTTGCTTTGGCCCAATAACATTGGTCTTTCTGATTGATCGGCTTTCTGAAAGCATTTTGTTTATGTTAGGAATGGACATTTTGACCGGAAAGCTAAATCGTGACCGTATAGTACCTACTCAGTTTCTGACTAACACGGCTTACTGTAATAAAGGTGGATACACACTGTTTATTCCCGCCAAAACTATGACATTTTTCTGTGAACATATATTAAGATTAGGTATAACTATTTTGTTATAAGGGTATATTCAAATGACAAAAATTTTAATAAACATAGAGTTACCTACTCGCAATATTTCAAATTCTGTGAGTAAGAAATTCCGTAAATCTCATAAATATTATTTTTATTGTTTTACCGGGTCCTTGGTTTTTTGGCCGTATTTTTCATACCGTAATTAGGTACCTCGAAAGATGCAAGTAGTTTGGCCATGGATTGTGAAATTTGGGAAAAAGTGTAATACCAAAACATATTTTAGAGGTTGTAATTTTAGGAGTCTAAGTACCAGTATCTAGCCTTTGATAAGACGTAATAACTTTTCTCTTTATTACATGAACCAATTATTTTCAGAAATTTTACAAAAATAAAAATCTTACCAGTGCAGTGGTTTTGACTATGGAACCAACTCAAAATTCGAGCAACAAAATCAGCTGTTCCATGCAAAATTGCAACTCAAAATCGACAAATGCATAAAATAGCTGATTTTTTTTCTCGAATTTTGAGTTTCTTCCTTTTTTTTTTACCCAATATGTAGATGTTTTTTCCTTAGTAAAAGTTGTTTCTAATGGTGGTCTTTTTGAATGTGATTACCCCCTTTTGGCTCAGTACACGAGTTCTGGGTAACCCTGTGTTCTAGTGTAACTTGATTACCAGATTTCGTAGTGCGGTACAAATGACACACGTGGCAGCCATTAAGCACAAGTACACAGTAATGAGATAACAAACGACATTAATATCCCAAACTGCGTTAATGCTCTAGTTCCATTACCGCGAACGTCGCCGCTTATTACTTACTGGGACAATGGAACTGATACCTAAACTTTATTTATATGTTCTAGAAACTATCAACCGTAATAACTTGTAAAACGGCATAATTTCTAGTTATTTAGTTTTTGTGATTTCTAATTATTTAGACTCATGGTTATTTAGAAAAATAAAAAAAATTCAATCTCTTGATCGTCGTGTTCTTTATTACTGAAGGTCGTGTCTAAATTGGACCTTTTAGACGGTCATCCGGGACCAAACCTAAAAATATTGTCGAAACACCTATTGTCTAAAAAATACTCCTCCACTCGGAGCTGTCAGAAGCGGATCTCATGGCGTCAGGGATGGGCATGGACTAAATTCGAAACCTCAACCATAAAGGCTACCTACTATCGCAGGTACATCGTGAGATCCGCTTCTGACAGCTCCGAGTGGAGGAGTATTTTTTAGACAATAGGTATTTCGACAATATTTTTAGGTTTGGTCCCGGATCATTTTACGCGTGATTTATGACTTTTTTAACACGATGTACCTACGATAGTAGGTAGCCTTTATGGTTGAGGTTTTGAATTTAGTCTATGCCCATCCCTGACGCCATGAGATCCGCTTCTGACAGCTCCGAGTGGAGGAGTATTTTTTAGACAATAGGTATTTCGACAATATTTTTAGGTTTGGTCCCGGATCACCGTCACGCGATATTTAGTGCAAAATGGAAAAGGAAACGTAAAACATCAGAAAAAACAGAAGACGAGCAAATTAATAAAACAAAAAACAAAAACTGTTTAGGATATATTCAAAAAAATAAGTTCGTATAGGCCGGGTGGCTAACCCTGGTGTCAGTGTAAAAAATTAATAAAAATAAAACAGAACGAATAAACAGGAATGTAACGAAACAGAAACCAAATAAACTCAAGGATAAAACATTTGGTGACTTACTACTAAAAAATAATAATAATATTATAGACGGATTAGTGTTTTTCTTTGAAACGTAACTAACAATAATTTATTAATACATATGAGAATATTTTATTAATACATATGAGATAACAAACGACATTAATAAACCAAATTATGTATGTTAAATGTACCTATTGTTCCATCACCGCGAACGTCGCCGCTTATTACTTACTGGGATAATAGAACTGATATCTAAACTTTATTTATATATATGTACGAGAAACTATCAACTGTAATTACTTCGGTAGCCATAATGGACACATGCAACCCGCGGCGGAAGCGCGACTCTTATAATATTTTTTCATCCCCCCATCTCGGAAAGAGTATTTTTGCTCTTCGAAATCTGAGTGCAAAAGCATCTATCCGCTAGAGGGTAAAGTAAAATTGAAATTAGAACATCGTGTGCACTAACTTTGTGAATACAAAACAATATTAAACCTATTTAATTGTACCTCCATAGTGTCGAATTTATTAAACAACCTTTTTTAATTTGTTCAAAACCCAGACACGGAACCTTCTTTGCTGTAACTACTTTTTTAATTTGCTTTGCGCGCGCCATTTTCTTATCATGTATCTATTGTTGAAAGTTTTAAAAATAAGAAACAAATGAAAAACCTAAAATGAGTGATGAGAGTGAGTGAACGAGGAAGTTTATTTGATGCCAACAGACTTGACTGAAACTGTTAATAGTGCGCAAATGAGCTTTCTCCCTCAATAATCGCGCGAGAAGTATTTGAAACAGTACGATATGTAGACGACTTTAGTAATTTCCTCGCTGGGGTGGGATGAAAAGTTACGTGTTGCACTTGAGTGCAAAGATTTTTTACCTTGTGCTCTTTTGATTTCCTCGCTATCGCTTAGGATTCTAATTGTTGAATCACTCGCTGCGCTCGTGATTTAATTTTAGAGTCCTTTGCATGCTCGGTCATCAAACCTGAGCACATGGTTAAAAATCAACTTACAAATATACGTATAACAAATAACTATTACTTTAGTTTTACTCGATAAAATCCTTTCATAATAAATGATCAAAAGAAAACGTTTAGTGAACATCCAATCTAATATATTCAGTTGGCAACAGTGACAGCGAGGTGTCATTTTAATATTTCTTATTTGAAATGTCTAAAATGAAGTTTTTCAAATCTCGTGAAAACTATTTAATTTATGTATGTCAACGTCAATGTCAAACAAAACTCATTAACTTTTAGAAATCCCTAAAAATCTTCAAGGTACTATAAAACTGCCTAAAATATTTTTATAGTCTGGCCGATCTTTTCAATTAACTTTCGCAATAAATGTACTCCCTCAATCTGGTACTAAAATACCGTTCTACGTCTGTAGCCTACAGGGCTTCTAATTGAAGAAATACTCTAGTTTTGTTAACAGCCCACGTAAAAAATTGTTTTAGTCACGCACCGATAGGTTAGCTGAAATAGCTTGATCGAATTACCTACCTAACATTCGAAACTAAATTAAGTTTTGGTTAGAACGCTTTGTTCTAATTTTATTTCGTTTCTTTATGTAAACCTGACTGTATTCGGATTTTGAATTCACCGCACATGTTACTGAATGAACATATTTTCGGTGCCAAAAAAGAAAAACAAAATTGGAGCCTTCTTTTTCCCGCCACTAATTGAAATTTTTTCACTCGCGTTGAACTAAGTAATTCCGCTGTATTCAGCCAGTATTAGGCTGAATAGCAAACTCTATCCTAAACCACCTGCGCTGTTTTCCAGAAAAAGAAAAATTTAATTTTACTTGGAGATAGGGGAGATGACTGGCTTGCATTTTGTAGGTACGTAGTTACGAATGAGTATCAATATTTAACACCCGTATTTGTTTAATTAGAAATTTGTAATCATTCTATTTCTACTTCATTGACAATATCATATTGGTGCATAGACTAAAAATAGGTTTAAAAAACACATAGGAAGAACTAAAATATTTAATACTTAAACCGAAGTAGGTAGCCTAGTGTAAGAATAGGTACTGACTTTAGAACCACGAGGTCGTTGGTTCAAATTCCAGTCCAATGAGTTCTTTGCATTTTATGTTGCTTTGTTGGATTTTCTTATCAATGGATTTTCGGTGAAGGAAAACTTCGTTACAAAAGGCATAGTTAGCGGAAGCGTATGTGTAACCAACACTCAACTAAGCGTTGGTGTTTAAAAAGGTAAGTAGCCGAAATGGACTATTTATAACAGCTTTTAGTACTTATAGCCGAAAATTATCCGTTTCATAATTAAAATTATTTTTTGTCGATTCCAAGTTGCAATGTTGTATGGGAATATTATGAATAGGGTTTTTCAGAAAAGATGTAGGTACCTATATTGTTTATGGCCCAGACTCCGCCAAAGTAAACGGAAATGTGCAAAACTGGCCAGAGTGTTGTAAACCGTAAGCTTATTGATAAGAATGCTACCTCTACTTAGCAATGAAAAAAAAATGCTCCACTAAACTTTTTTTTTGCGATAAGTAGATGTTATTATCCCTTTCAGGACCATAAGACTATAGGGGCCTTTGACTCCACTTGAAAACCGGTTGATTATTACAATTAAATTCGGTGATAGGCTCTTCTATCGATTGTGAAGGTTCTAGCGACTGTCTTGCAGATTCCTGAAGTAAAAACGGTGTATCCTTAATCTTAATATCTAAAACTCCTTGGTCATCATCCTGTGTCAGGAGTCATTGGTCTACTTCGTCAAGTAGCAAGTCATCTTCATTATCATTATCACCCATCAAAATTTAAAGAATTTCATCTTCCCTGGGTTCAAATTCAAATACTCCACGATCCTTACGAGACATATTTCCTACACCAAAATGAATAAAAAATGAGGGTACCTGACAAAAAACATCACTACAGTAAGTAAACTTTTCCATATAAATGGTACCTCTTTACGGCCATAGGGACGCCACTGTCCCTTCGTGTTTACAAAGAATTACATAAGTAATCTTCTAGATCCGGTGGGATGTGGGAGTATAAGGGTGGGGAAACCCCTGCACGCACCTGGAGGTCATTGACCTTGACCGACCTTGACTCCAAGATCATTGACCTTGAATGACCTTCACTCCAAGATAGTTGGTTTTGACAGCAAAACTTTCGACCTTGACTGACCTTGACTCCGACCATCGACCTTGACTGACTACACCTTATGTAATTTTCGGGATCCGGTGGGATGTTTGAGTATAAGGGTGGGGAAACCGCTGTACGCACCTGGAGGTCACTGACACTTGACTCCAAGATCATTGACCTTGACTCCAAGATAGTTGGTTTTGACAACAAATTTGTCGACCTTGACTGACCTTGACTACAAGATAGTCGGTTTTGACAGCAAAATTATCGACCTTGACTGACCTTGACTCCGACCATCGACCTTGACTGACTACGCCTTATGTAATCTTCGGGATCCAGTGGAATGTGGGAGTATTAGGGTGGGGGAACCCCTGCACGCACCCGGAGGTCATTGACCTTGACTCCAAGATTATCGAGCTTGACTCCGAAGCGAGCGTGCCGCGGCATCGGCCGGCAAAGCGCCAGAGACAATCTGTCTTTATTATGAGTTTAGGTCGTTCCTATTTATCCTAACCAACAGAAGGACTTTGCTAAAGTATTTCGACGTCGTAAGTTAGTTTAGGTATGAACAGTGACAACAACGTGCGAGCCGAGCGAGCGAAGTGACCTGAGGGTGTATTTAGGGGTTCCCCCACCCTTATACTCCCACATCCCACCGGATCTCGAAGATTACATAAGGCGTAGGATTTTAGTGCAAATTTTCCTAAGTCTTTTTCCTCAGTGCCCCCTTTCGTATGCTCCAACCGGTCGATCCGCCGGGAATCCGACCAGTTTCGGAGTATTCAGTACTCAATCCTCAGGGAATACGCGCGCCCCCGTCGACTGGCGTGCGCGCATTAACGAACATTCAATTACCAGGCAAGGTTTATTTCACACTATAAAATAATAATGAAACTTTTACATTAAAAATTACTCATACAAAATATGTGATTAGCGCGCCAAATGTCTGTTTTCAATGACCATAAACAAAAAAATAGTGTCTCTTATGCTGTGTTTCCAGCTACAATAATGCAAAAGATACATACATTCAAAAATGAATTTATAGTAAAATCGTATGCAATGGTATAGTTATAATTGATTTTATTTTTATTTTTTTGGCTTGGGATACATTTGTTCCCGTGGTCGTCATGGGGTAATTATGTAAAAAGGTATGATATTTATGCAGTGGACTTGCGAACTACAACGCATTTCTGCCACCGCCGCTACTGATGTCCACATCTTTTCATCTACATCTATGCTCTGCTTGGCTCTGTGGGGTCTGGGTTTAATACGACGCGTACAAATTTTCGTCCAAGTAGACTGAGCTCCTCATTAATTCACAGATTCCTTTGAAAGTTTTTCCTGCAATTCTGGCCTACACTTAATTAAATTAACTTGCTGAGTTTCGCGACGATACTTGGTGGAAGTCGTCAGATGCCTTAATGTGAGAAGTACGCATCGACGACTTAAACTGGCAGACGGGAAATTTTGTTTTGGACTAGCATAGTCGTGGATTGACGACAGAAAACTGACTTTTATCTCATCTATAGATTTAGTCGCTCACATAATTTACTCAACACCTGAGTACAAACAAACTCACATTAATCAATTAATGATACTTAATTAGACAACCAACATAAAATACGTAACTAAATTGGAGGCCTTATCGTCTACAGCAATTTCACCAGGCCAACATAACACAGTCTGTCATATCTAAAAATACTACTCACACACATACTCTACAAATCACTGGTCAAAATATTACTCACACACATACTCTAGAAATAATGTCGAGTATCTTTAAACTGATACTCGAGATTAATGTAAGAAAGCATACTGACAATAGATAAAAAACGCTGAATCTTACAGAAATAAATTAACCGCATACACATAATGATATTTTGCCTGACTAGTACCTATTAAATAAATAAATAATAAATAAACATCACATCTTACACACGGTCTCTGACCCCAAACTAAGCACAGCTTGTGATATGGCTGCCAGAGACTGATATACTACATATACATATTTTTAAATGCATACTTATATAGAAAATACCTAAATAAAACCCAGACACACAGAGCAAACACCTATGTTCATCACTTAAATATTGCCCTGGGTGGGAATCGAACCCACGCCTATTTGACCCAGGAGTCAGGATCACTAACCACTGAGCCACCGAGGCAGTCGATTAGGCAGGGATGCGATTTCAGATAAACACGCTTCTCTAATAAATACACAGTTATTTACTCTAGCCCAGGAAACATTTATCTTATCACCTTTCCTACCTTAGTACTACACGAAAAACGCTGGCTTATGTATTATGTAAGTAGAGTGACTGAATGAGTGCGTGAATATCTGTTCATATGAAACACCTAAATAGGAAAACAGTGGTCTATAAGGTGGTTCCTCGGTGCAGTGGCAGTACGTGTCCCAACTCCCAGGCTCGGGATACTTACGATGAAATATGTCTCGTATTATTTGCTGGCACGACTCCTCAGGAAGTTCGTCTTTCTTACCAAGTTTGTGTTGCAATTATGTGAGGATATCTCGTTACAGCGGACGGTGGCAGGAAGGGTTGATAACCACTTGACTGTCTACAGGAGGTATGGTTATGTTGCAGTAATGATTTCAGAGGTAATGTTATTTTCAATATTTTTTGTTCTTAGAGTTCATAGCTAAAGATGGATTATTTACGAGTTTAATTGCTAAATATCAGCTGTTCAGCTGCTCTGCTCTCTGTTAGAAGAATATATTTTTCGAGTTGTATGTGATCAACAATTTTATTAAAAGTAAAATGATGTCAATAACAAATTGTCGTCCATTTATTTAGACGTGATTTTTCCAAAAACAGTATTTAGAAAGAAAGGTGGCCCTTTCTGCTTTATGATCCTTACAATATCTATCTCAATATTAAGCCCGATTATTAGCTCTGTTTCTGTTTCACTTTAGGCATTCGATAGAGAGAACGCTTTTTAAGTTGCTATTAAATTTATGTTGGCGTTAAATCGGGCTTATTATCCACTTATACGTATAATACTTTAGATGGCAACGTTGATTGCAAAAAAAAACCTGTCCAAATAACCAAAACAAAAGAATTTAGTCGGGGCGAAACGCCGCAATACATGTATTTATTACATTCATATAACTTCCAACAAAAATGATACAGTAATGACGTTCAAATTTTAAATTTCGGAATAATTCTTTTAACACGGTTAACAGTTTTAACCGCAATATAATTTAAAGAGCCGTAATTTTCTTAATTATTTTTTGTTCTGTCCGAAAATAATATATTATTCAAAGTTCCAATTATTTTTGTCATTAAATCCGGCCGAAATCAACCCCTCTTAATGAGGGTGTATTAATTTTCGGAACAACGGAACAAAACGCGTTAGAATCACATTCTAGCCGATCTAATTGAGTGGAATATCGCGCGAACTAGGGATTGGAAAAATATCAACGCAAATATATTAAAAACTATTTAGAACTTGACATTATCATTTCTTGAATAAAGTGTCTAGCTTTATGTCCTATTGTCCTTGGCCCTGATGCCGGGGCAATAGAATATGGCATCGGTATGCCCTGTCCGTAGTAAGACCCTACTAAAGAGGGGGCCTCTGGGCGTACGGGTGGTTGGAGATGGGACTCTAGCCATTCACTCAAACGGGCCCGGGAAGGACGACAACGCTGATTGGCCACGTTGTCGTATATGGCTGTATGCGTCAATCAATCGTAGGATTACTAGAAACTGTGCTAAGAGCTCCGCGTTCCCCTGGAGATCCCCAAACTCCCAAGACAACACAAATGCAGGCCACCGAGGGGTTTTTTACTGGGTGTAATCCCACAAAACCCGGCTGTAGCCCGAAGCAGCTAGGTATCTTACGAAGATTTACTCCTCGTAAATAAGGTCCGATAAAATTGTCCTTCACTTTTCAGTTTTGGCAGCAATTTCTCTAGGAGTCGACGATCAATCCCTTGGATGACACCTCGAATGGCAAGAAGAGCTATGGCCATTACAAGTCTGCACTAAATAAACAAGACTGATTGAAATAAACAAGTGATAAAACTTGACACGACCCAGCTCTACGCAACTCACTCTAAGATATGAAGATCTTACATTTCATGTCCCCTAGAAATTTTGGAGAAAACATTGCCCTCAAATCCGGAACACAGCGTTTGCACGCGTCAATTCTTTTTTACACACAAGGCGTGCTTTGTAAAAGAGCAGTTGAGCAGTAGTACAGTAGTACTAAAATATACCAATATTTTGACGTAATAACGTCTAAGAATTCGATGAACGCCGGATGCACGGACGAAAAAGCATGACTCATTGTTATGTTCTGCCTGAGCTGAGCGTGCAAGCGAGAGCGCGAAACGAGCGAAAGTGAGGCACGATCAGTCTAACCGTTCGGCCGTTATCACGTTAAATTATCGCCTGTAAACCGACCTTCTAGATAAGCAATTTTTTAGGGTTCCGTACCTCAAACGGATAAAACGGAACCCTTATAGGATCACTTTGTTGTCCGTCTGTCCGTCTGTGTGTATGTCAAGACTCTTTATCTCGGGAATGCGTAAAATATCGAGTTAAATTTTAAACTATATAACAACCAAGAAGCCATAGATATACTATGGTTTCTTGCAGTTGTGTAAAAGAAAAACTTCTTAGTTATCGTATAAAATAGTTAGAGCCTTTTTTGTCGTAAAAAACCGCATATTTCGACACTCACAAAAATCAAAACCTACAGGGTACTTCCCGTTGACATAGAACTATGAAATTTGGCGAAAAGTATTGTATTGTCGAAAAGTATTGAGTATCGCACTAAAAATTACAGCTGAACTACAATTGAATTTTAACCGCACTTCGACTTTTTGTCTATTTTCGTATCGCACTAATGATTCTGACTAAAGTTGAAACGCAACTCGATCAGAGTTGGAACGTAACCGGTGTCAAATGAACGATTGGTGTATGATGATTAGCGCAATACCTAATTTCTTGAAGCTGAATCGAAACTTAACTACGATTGCAACCGAACTTTAACTGAATTACAGATGGATCGCAGCTGTTTAAAATTAACGCGATTGGCCTGCTGTACATTTTTATTGACATCACAAAAAATAGGGCCTCAAAATTCACAAAATATGGGTTCAAATTCAAAGTGAGTTAATCGTATCATGTAAGGTGTCATATAAAAGAACTTCATTAGCACATGCTAAAACAGGTTTTTAATTATTTTAACAATGTATTTGTACGGAACCCTCGATGTGCAAGCCTGACTCGCACTTGTCCGGTTTTTTATACTGCTGACCAATCGACAACAAACGTTGCAGGTCGCATCCCTACAGCCGCTGCGGCTGATTGTTCCGCCCATCGTTTATTAATGTACCTCATATTAATTTGCATTAAATTACGTACGCGTTGATGGCTCCCGAACCCATTTATTTTGTTTGAGGTGAACTCAATTTCACGGTGGTGAGGTGGCAATGGCTGATACTGACGAGACGATGCCCAAAGCGTACTTGAAACAATGTGGATTGCTGCCGTCACAAGACGTAATCAAGAACGCTTTGATGCATTTAAAAGCAATTTACTATGACTCTTATGATTTTGTTTTCAGCTTGACTGTCCCAGAGCGTGCTTGACAAAAAGCTCATTTGACGAAAATGGTAGGTACTAGCGACGTACAGGAGATAATTCTACGACGCTAGTTCCATAATGGTACTAGCGAAGTATTTAGGACATAGGTACATGAGTTGTACCATCAATGGTACTACTTACATTTTTTTGTTGTAGAGCTCATAGCGAAGTTTGACTAGGTGTTTCTTAGCGATCATATAAGTTAAGTAACGCTCGACACGGTCAGTCTTCTGATGGGTGTCCGCGGGTGGCATTTACAACTGACTACTGTCGTGGTGGTCTAGAGCTAATGACACCCGCCTTACAATCATCGACAATGAGGTCGTGGGTTCAAATCCCGGTCCCGTACCAATGAGTTATTTGGGATTTATGTACAGAATTTCACACACTGGCTTTTCGGTGAAGGAAAACATCGTGAGGAAACCTGCATATGCCCGGAGAAGAATTTCAATAGCGTATGTGAATCCATCAACCCGCACTGGGCCAGCGTGGTGGATATGGCCCAATCCCCCGTCGTGGTTAGGCCTACGTCCTGCAGTGGACTATTATAAGGCTGATACAGTACATACTGTCGTGGCTCGGATGACACGTTACCTAAACTTTGGGTCCCGGTTGTTTTGACACGCAAGAACACATAAAAATATACCTAGTGGCTTTAAACTAGCGCGCCAATGAGCAGCCTTATTGCTTAGAACGATCTCTACCAGGCAATCCTATGATAGAAGTTTCTAGAAGAAAGTAAAAGATATGAAAGGTATAAGAATATGATAAGGTAAGAAGAATATGATGAGGTTTCAGTTACAAAGTAAAGTTTATTACTTAAATTATGGGTCTCGCTAGCAGAGCGAGACCTATATCTATGCTGATAGAGCATAGATGAATTATAGGTATTACTTCTAATTATAGTACTACCTTGGTTCTTTTTGAAAAAATGAAAAAAAAAACATAGCTCCGATGCAAAAAAACATGGCCGCCATACAAATTTAAATTACCAGTGACTCTCTCATTTAGATTATTGTTGGTAAAGAATTTCTGCCCTATCAAAGTCTGACTTACTAGTACAAGTAATTATGGTGTAGTACCTACTAAGTACTTCAAGAATCGGTTTCCCCTTGTAAATGGTGTAAGTACCTACTAAGTAGAAGTTGGTTATCGCTTTGACAGCTAGTTTCCTGTCAAGAACTTAGTCGATATCTTCAAAGTGAGGAACACAGTGCGCGTAATTCAAAACTTTCCATTTATAAGATAAAGCGTTCAATGTAACATTTATTTATTATTTAAGATGTTAAGAGTAACTTTTCTCTGGCAATATCTAGTACTGAATAGTTTTATTCTATATCCTTTTTTAGTTGTAAATATTCTGGTTCTGGTAGGTATAAGTTTAAAATGTAAATATCTTGATTTTTGCATTATTATGTACTCTATAGTTGAATTGTTAATTTCTACATTTTAATTATCTTTCTAAAATTGTATTAATTAATGTGTCACGTAGTGAGTGCACAGATAATGTGTTAAAAATAGAGCAAAAGAGATAGATAGATAGGTAAACTCTTTATTGCACACAAAGAAATAAACAAAAATAAGAAACAAATTAGGACGGCCTTATCGGTGATAGCGATCTCTGCCAAGTGAAAGATTATTTGACTTCTCTTCTCTCTTATAAATATAATAAAATTATTCATTTATTAGTTGTAACCGCGGCTTTGCATGCGTATTCTGATTATAATCATTTTACATCAGCCAATGTTCGATAGAATTCGAATAGTTTGATTGAATCGATGTATCATCGATGTAGGAATTTATACATGATTGTTGATTTTCCAAAAACAACTCAGCCGATATTGATAAAATTTAAATGGGTGGTCCCATTGCCCCTCTGCAATATGAATAATTAAAAACAACAAAATCAATATCAATAAAAGGGTTATCTTTTGGTTTCAAGGTCGCTCAACATGACATAATGAGTTTCCTAACCCTGCCTCCCACGTTTTCTTGTTTCGATGTTTATTTGCAAAAAGACCACAACGTTATTCAATCGAATAATACGACTCGACTCGTGACTCGATACCTGACAAATGCGATTATTTGACTCCGGTAATATATCATGCTTTCGCAATGATATTGCTTGCGTATACGATTTGTGGGTGACAAAAAATATAAGTCTACATAGAGTGACGTCATGGTTGAAATCGGCTTGGTAACAGAATGTTATTTGCCAGAGGGATGATAAGTAATTAATTAAACAACCTGGTAAAAAACCAGGTAACTACATTATCTCATAGCTGTAGGACGTCTACTGGGCTTCCTCATGGTTTTCCCACAACTGTAGTAGTTGCTGTAGTGAAATTTTAAAACAGAAAATATGCCAAGTCGATGATTGTAATAGAGTTTGTGCAAAAAAAGAACCGTCGTGGCGTTACGCTGAACTAACACACTAGTGCAACTAGTACTAGCAATGACAGAGCAGTGTTCTCAACGTAACATAATAAGTAAAATGGCACACGGGCGACCTCACCTACGACCCTTCTTTTTTGCACCAACAAATCTGTCAACTTTTTGCTGTTGAGTTGTTGTGGGAAAATCATGAAGAAGCCCAGTGGACATCCCACAGCTATTAGATGATGAATTATGTATTAAACTGGCGTCCCAAATATAATATAGGTAGGTACTTGTAATTTCCACCATGATCCATTAGATTTTCCACCGTGACCTATTAGATTTTCCACCGTGATCCGTTAGATTTTCCTCCGTGACCGATTAGATTTTCCACAGTGGTCCATTAGATAAAGACAGCAACAATTTAATAAGGTTAAAAGTGATCAACGTACTAAAACTGTGCCCATTTTCTATAATCGAAAACTTCATTTTTCATTATATACGCGTAACAAAAGCTTTTCATTGGATTTTCGCTAGGCCATAGGGGTAAAAATATGCTGGAGGCAAATCATTTATGTTATGGAAATATTCCTGACGCCCCCAGCGTGACAGATCCATCAATAGATCAAAGAACGACAATATTGTGTGAAATGACGTCACATTCCGCTGACAACGGTAGTCTTCACTATTTCACGAATTTCGTCTAAAAATGCAAAGGATTTCCACAGCTATGAGGTTACACGAGACGGCTGAATTATGGTGAAAGGAACTGGTTTACTTTTTTGTTTTGCTTTTAGTTCTTCGACAACGGTCGGACACATTGCTATTATTGTGTTACTTTGTTTTTGTATTAGTTCCGTGTCACCCTTGACAGCTGTAAACCTATATACTCGTACCTATATACAAACCTATATACTATGTAGTGGTAGCTATGAGAGTAAAACGATATTTATTTCAGTAGAACCATATCAAATTAGTTACGTAGGTACATGTTATACTGGGTGCGGAAAGCTGACAACGACATTAAATATAATTATTTTTCACACAAAATGGCATGACGAACTCCAACCGTGTACGTAATTCGCACATAGTACGGATCGATGTAGCAATTTCACATTATTGTTGATTTATCAAAAATGGCTCAGCCAATTGATAAAATTTAAATGGGACCAATTTTGATATAGTAGATATATTTTTATTGAAATTTGACTACTACGCAAAAGTCATGCGTGGTTATACATAAAAAAATATACGCGTCGAATTAAGTACCTTCTCTGTTTCGGCGGTCAAAAGTCACATATTTCGCCTTCAGTTTTACAGCCTTCGACATAATTAGAATTTAATAAATGAAGCTATTCACGTAGTTATGTTCAATTTTTAAAACAATCTTTTGGAGCAATCTGTATCTAGGTAAACACAGATTCGAGCTATTTTTAACCGACGAACCACCTGAGGAGGTATACAATTCGACGCGTATATTTTTTTTATGCATAACTTTTACGCATAACATTTTTTGTAGTAGTCAGATTTCAAATTTTTTTTTATTGGTATACTTCTAAATTGGTCCCATTTAAATTTTATTGAAATCGGCTGAGCCATTTTTGATAAATCAACAATAATGTGAAAAATGCTACATCGATCCGTGCTTAATATTTGCGTTCTAGCATTGCGCCCCGGCTTCGCACAGGTGTATTATACATATAAATATTTCTCTTGAATTATTCTATCTATTAAAACAAACTAGGGTAAAACTATATAATACGCCCCAGCAGACAAGACGCCCCACCGCTCTCACACTCACACAGATGGAGATAGACGACACGAAAAGGCACACATGCATGGCCGCCAGTACTTTTTCAACTTTTCTGACGCGAACACGTGATATTTGCATTTATTTTTGAAATATTGATAAAATATGTAAATTAGTCCTTGAACCATATTGTGGTGCGTACCATACAAATTTACTAATCTTATGTGCTGCTTTTATTTTCAAAATTACAATGATAAATACGAAATCATTGATAAATAACCTACGATTTGGCGTGTTATTCACAATTATTAACGTTTAATGGCACCGGCTTTTGAGGTGGGGCATTTTGTAATTAGATATTTGCAAAATGCCCCAGTTATCAAGGGGTAATACGCCTCAATTTGAGTCTCTAAAAATAGTACGTATTTCTTACTTTTTCCGGATAAACAAATCGTGGGAGTTATCAGACTCATGGCATATGAACAAAATATGAACTCCCATTTTGTCAGACCTTTATACACGTTAAAAAATTATTTATAGCATCATCATGTGATTGCTATTATGATATCATTGATAGGTATTTTAGAAAAATCATCAGAACAGCTATTGGCTCTTCCAGCACCTCCATCACAAGCAACACCTCAAAAGCAACCTCAAAAAATATGCGCATTCTAAGACCCTTGTACAGACACCATCAAAAGTTTTGGCCAAAATCCATCCTGTTTTGACACAGGATGGATTTTGGCCAAAACTTTGACAAACTACCCGCAATTAATTTAAAGAAAAAACTAAGTGTGGTGATTCTGACATCCCCAGAATATATTAACAAAATGAAAGCTAATAAAAAAAAACCATCGAAAATAAGTAAATCTTCCAAAAAAAATATAAAGAAAAAGTTGTAAAAGACATGAAAAGTAAAAAGCCAGCAAATTAAAGACCTAAACAACAAAGACCTACAATTTTATACCTATATTTATCATCGGATAGATTGTTCTTTACTACTGTAAAGAAGAAATGAAGCAATAAAGTTCTGATGAAGAGATATCCGCAGAGGACAAAGAGAATAGATGTGTAGAATGCATGGAAAAATATTTTAATCAAGAGAGAATAAAGTGCCCTTCGTGCTCTTTTTGGCGGTATTATTTCTGTAGAATGTATAAACCGCTATGTAATAGCTGTTTATTCATGGAAAAAAGGCTAGAAGAGAAGAAACTAGAAAGGAGAAATAGAGTTGAATTATAATAAGATAAGTTAAAACTGTGTGATTTGAAAGTTGATCTCTATTAAACTAACTTCTGAAATATTAATCATCATTTAATTATAAGAGATAAATAGTAAATTATAAAGTAGATATTTAGCTAAACTATAATATAAAAATATTTAAAAACCAATTAAACATTTAAATATTCATGATTTGTTTGTTTTTTACACTGGGGCATTTTGTAATACAAGTAAGGCATCTTGTCATGCAATGTCAATACAAAACGCCCCACTTAAGGTTTTTAAAATATTATTTAAATGATCGTTTAAAAACGCCAAATAATTATGTCATAAATTATTGCTTTTTAATTTAACGCCACAAAATTTAGCAAATGCTTTAATAATAAGGTTTTATCGATGTTTAAAAAAAAGTGGGGCGTATTGTATAGTTTTACCCTACATTAAAATCCGTTGTGTAGTTTTAAAGATTAGTTTTCGTAGATTTAGTTTTTAAGATATTTACACGGGTGAAGTCGGTCATGCCATTTTTTGCAAAAAATAATTATCTTTAATCAAAATAGCGGCTCAAACTAAAGATGAAAATATACCAGATTATAGCTAAAGTCATCGTACTTTGAATTGAAATTATATTGATTGATACTTATCTTGAATATTTAAGATCTCTGCACCGCAGTAGAGAAAATTTTGCAAAATAAATGCACTAGCATAACAAGCCGCCTTATAAACCGTCATAACCAGCACTGGTCATCTGTGAAAATACAACCTTTCCATACCTATGTAAAGGGGACGCAAAAAAAGATCCATAAAGCTTATGAAATGGAAGTTCCTTCAAACCACGCGCAACTTCATCTGGCTAAGCCTTTTCGATGTTGTTATGCGCATACATTTGACTTATTTACTCCCAGCCTCTGCTGATTTCGGATTACGGATCCAGTAGACGTGACGTGACGGATGACTGAAGTGTCGTCTCGCTGGAATTCGGTTCCAAACAACTTTCAGAAGTAGCCAATAAGTTTCCGAAGGCAGTTCACATACGCAAATACACGCTCGGGTCCCTTGCCCAACTCAGGACGAGCCATCCGAGATATTGAGGTCACCAGTGCGTAGTAAAATAGGTGAAAGATATACCCTCATTTTTGACTCGTATTTCTCACGACGGCATCAAGGCGCTACCCATATAATTTTTCTTTTCTGATATAAAAATAAGGGAGCGAGGGTAGGAATGGGATCGCTGACCCTACCGCCATATGCGACTCGTAGATTAGAACTAAGGAGAGCCGAATCGCATTCCTTTGAACTCTGAAAAAGACGCTGAAAAGAAAGGCTCTGATTTAGTTTTACGTTCAAGCCCTAGGGTAAGCCTTTTGTTAAGTAAATACTGAGATGTAATCGTGAAAAACATTTTGTGGCAAAAAAAACATCTTGTCAGTGCCAGTCATGTTTTTTAAACAAGAGAGATAGGTTTTGTTTTATTTACAGTTCAAATAGTGAAGGATTTTTTGTTTTTAGTACTTAGGAAATATCTAAAAATAAAGTTAAAGAATCAAACTTGCTAAGGAACGTGAATTACACTTCGGTAATTCATAGAAGAAACGTCTTCTAAAAAAACAATCCATATACAAGAAACTAATTTTCGCGCGTGAAAGTCTTATATTATAAAAAAAAAACATTTTTAAAGATACCTACGTTAATTTGCATTAAACATGAGTAATTAAGATGCGTTTGATGGTCGAGTTACAATTTAATCGTCACGCTATGCTTGATGACGCGTACAAATTGAGATATCAATCTGTCTGCTTAACAATGTCAAATATTTTCGAATTATTATACAAAATATTAAAATGTCAAAATATAAGTATAAACATGCGTTTGATAGTCTTGTTACAATATAATCGTCATGTTATTCATGATGAGGCTTGCAAATTGAGATAAAGATAAATATTCATTTATTTGCTAAACATGTGTACATTATAGGTCTTATTTAAGTAAATTATCTTAACTTGTTTCTACCCAATGATAGAGTGTGCAAAAATGAGAGGCGAGTTGTTCATTATATACATTAGAAGGTACTTACATTATAATTATAAATATAAATGACACATGTTTGTTACCAAATCACATAAAAATAGTGACAAAAAAAAAATTATTGAATGTCAGAGTGGAACAGATAGGGAGTCATTTACACATTATTACATTATATCATTTAGCAGTCAATAAATCACACACTACACACACACACACACACACACGTACGTATGCACGTATTAATGAATTGTTTTAACTGTACTTACTCTTGTTAACCAACTTGTGTTGTATATAATTGAGCAATAACTTTCAAGCTTTACATTTTTATGAATTAATTTATGCCATCAGATAAAATGTGTAAATATTTTTTTGCAATTATTACATTTTTTTAACATTATTTTTTACGTTATTGCTATTAATTAAATTGACTTGAAAAACAAAAAAAACACTAACATTACTTGTATGCTCAGACCATTTTAAGGTTAACATTTTTATTAATTTTTAATTAAGAAGTTATATTTTTAAGAAACCATTAATTTATAAAACTGTAAAATTCATAATGATGTAATTATTAGGAAAGCTATCCATCAAAATACAGGTGTTTTCACACCTAGTTTGATGGCCATGGCTACATATTTCATGTATTGTACTGAGAGAAATAAATTATTTTTCATTTTCATTATCATAAATTTTAATATTAATGTCAAAATTTGTCATCACACAGGAAGTCATTTATTTTAAAATAGCATTTAGCAGTCAATAAATCTTCAAGTTTCTTGAGATGGCAAACTGTTTGCTTAACAATGTCATCACAATCAGATTACAAAATATCAATTTATATCAATCTTATTTTATACCACGGGACCAATCGCGCACCAAAATTACGAGACAAATAAAGTCTACCCGTGACCACGGTCGATGCAACTCGGTCGAAACGTCGGGATAAGGAGGTATTTATTTGTTTCGTAATTTTGGTGTGCGATTGGTCCCGTGGTATAAAATAATAATGTGTTCAAATCGCGAAAGTTTAAGAACAACAATTATATCAATCTCTCTGTTTGAATTTGCTTCCCACAGACTGACTAACGCAGGGTCGGGGCCGCCTCCCATCTATCTTTGCTCCACTTAGACCACTCAATATCTCATTAGGCATTAGCTTTGAGCTCTAACAGAGATTGGCCTGAGTTATTGGACGATGAATACGTTATTAGGTTTTTTGGCTCACTCTATTGTGATGTTCTTTCATCTCACTAGTCTGGGGAAAATATGAAATCGACAAAGCTATCTCATTTCGTCTAGAAATTGTCTATTATGCTCTTAGTTTTATAAGCATTAAACCTATTCTGGTAAATCAACCTATCAAAAGGTATTATTTAAGGTTTTTGCCAGGAAAATATCTGGCAAATATCAATGCGAAAGTGTAGTTTTTGGTTTACTTTGTTGGTTTGTT